>VUQI01004121.1:4643-14916 GCA_015106735.1 Paratilapia polleni | reverse complement strand
CTTCTTTGATATATATAAAAAAAAAAAAAAACAGAAATAGGAAAAGCACAGTTACATCCAGTTGGTCTGCAACACTTTGGAGTGAAGCATGACAGAAAATTGTGCATAAAATATATTATAGATCCTGGAAAAATGTTTAATTTTCAAATGTATATTTTGACTTAAAAAGACAGTAGCAATGAAAGAGAACTGTGAAAAATAATATAAAAAAGGTCCTTAAAGATATATATTTTTTTGCTGATGAACTGTCTTCTGTACATAAATGTAATTGCACAAATTCAATTTTTTCACAATTTCAAACTTATGAACTTTTTTCATGTGAGAAGAAGTGCAGTATGGAGTCCTCTCAGTATCTTAATGAGAGAGGAATGTGATGTTCCCTCCTTCCCTGCACTTGTCACAGTTCAGTTAGTGGTGAGAGGCTGAAGGATTCGGTGCAGAACATGGTGTGTGTGTGTGTGTGTCTGTGTGTGCGCGCGTGTGCATATATGTGGACTCACATTGTGGGGACATAAATCTGTTTGTGCTGTCACTTTGTGGGGACCTGCCTTCCTTCTGGGGAGAACCAAGCCCTTATAACATAACTCATTGGATTAGGAGTGCAGACTTGGTTCATGGTTAGAATAAGGGTCTGGGAAAGATGAATCTGTGTGTGCTTCTGTTTCTGTGTACTGAAAATCAAATCACAAAAAAACAACATAAAAGCAGTACTGCTTCAATACATTGTGTAAATGGAAATGCAACACAGATTAAACTCAATTTTTGCATCAAAAAGACCTAAAAAAAAAAAACACTACATATCAGAGTGATGCCTTGTGCAGCACTGATCATCTGCTGATTGTGGTGATGTGCTTGCAGGCCAACACAATGATGGCAAGGTCTTCCCAAGGACCTCCTCCCAGTTCGTTGTGCCTGGAAAAATTCCAGAGGGATTCACCCAGGCAGCATCCTAATCACACGCCTGACAAAGAAGCAGTGGCTTGATTCCACCAGGATATCTGAGCTCCTCTCCCGATCTCTAAGGCTGCGCCCACCCTACTGAGGAAACTCTTTTCACCCACTTTTATCTGCAACCTTATTCTTTCGGTTACCCAGACCACAAGACTATACATGAGGGTTGGAGCCTAGATTGATTCGTGAATTGAAAGCTTTGACTTCCGGTTCATCTCTGTCTTCAGCACCAAGGTCTGGTACAACGCCCGCATTACTGAAGAAGTAGCACCAGTCTGCTGGTCAGTCTCACACTCCAGCCTCCCATCACTCATGAACAAAATCCCCAGATACTTAATCTCTCTTGCTTCAGGCTAACCCAGAAGGAGCAGTCGACCACTGACCTAAGACTTGGAGGTGCTGACTCTCATCTCAGCTGCCTAACACTGAAGTTCACATGCTGATGAAGCCAGTGGAGACCTTACTTCAACCAGAGCCTTTAACATCTCTGTGTGAATCTCATCCCCACCCCCACCTTGCCACTGCATAACTTTTTAATGACCTCAGCAGCTTCTGTCAGGGTATTAGGTGAGGCTTCCCCTGAGTCTTCAAACTCCTCCACCAAGGACCTGTTCATTTGGTTCAGGGGCTCCTCAAAATGCTCTTTCCACCACATAACAATATCCTCAGTCTTTGGTCAGCAGTTCTCCTCCCCAACCAAAAGCTGGCCTGAGTCAAGCCCTGCTTTCCCTTCCTGACTCACTGGACAGTTTGTCAGAAGCTTCTTGAGGCCACCCGAAAATCCTTCTCCATGGCCTCGTTCAGCTCCTCCCAAACCTGAATTTTTGGTTCTGCCACCACAGCTCTGGCTTTCTGGCACCCATTTACTGTTTCAGGGGCCACAAGTGACCAATTGTGATCAGCTGACACACACCCAGCTCTGCTCCTCTCTTCATGAGTGATGAGTGTCTTGGATGACACGTCAACAAAGTGGATCACTGACCTTTGGACTAAGGTGCTCTGGGACCAAGCAGACTTATGAATCACATTATGTACAAACATGCTGTTTGGTATGGAGAGCCCATGTCTAATAACAAAACACCACTCTGGTTTAGATCAGGCCTTTCCTCTCAGTCACCCCTCTTCAACTTTCTCCAGTTTCTGGGTTGAACCTCTTCTGGGATCCCACAAAGAGACTCCAGTAAAGCCAGATATTCTGAACTTCCGATTGGTACAGACAACAGTCTGACAGAACCCTCACGTTCTCTGGCAAAAGCTTCAAAATGGCAGCACTTGGCTTGGTGCTTGTTAGTTTTGGCTTCACTTTTCTGGTTCGGAAGCTACATCTAGCTTTTACACACAGTCAGTGTTTGAACCAGTGAGAAGAGCAAACAAAAATATGAGTAAAACTGACATTTTTTAATTGAAATCTCATAGCTTTGGTAGAAAATATTTAGTTCATGTAATATCCCATCGCTCACTGTAAGGACATGATTAAGGAATTATGACTCCAGCGTCTTACAATAAAATGTGTTGGTGAATCTACACCCACCTAAACAACCAGCACTGTAACCTCTGGTTTATTGACACCCAAACACAACAGTTTATTAATCTCATGCAGGATTTCCTTTACACATTAAAATAAAAGTTGTAGTTATGATTAATGTTATACCTATGCAAACACAATGATAAAAAATTAAGTTACAAATGTTTTTTGAGTTATTCATAACATTGTTAAAATTGTGAAGAATTTTCTAAATCTTTTTACCCAAATTTTTCATTGATTTAAATTTCTTCCCTGAAGTCAAACTTACTCTGTGCTAGCTTGATGTATCTATATCTTTGATGCCCTACTTGCCCTACTTTGAATAAGACCATATTGAAACTAATTGCCATAATTAAAGTCATCATCAAATATTAAAAAAAAAAAAAAACTTATGAAATAAATTTAAAACTTATGTTAACTTGTTTGATATTTACTTTTTCAGGTGAACTTTATGGGACTAAGCTGGTAAAGATTTGTTTGGATGTTGCAACAATGCTGCAGATTTTTTTTTTTTTTTGAACAATAGCTTTTCTTTACTTTCATTTGTTTATCATTGTAATTCAAAAAAAAAAAAGCGTGACAAGCAGAAAACAAATAACGATATCCATGCCCGACACAAAAAGCGAACTAAGTCCCTGCTGCCCACCAGATGGCCCTCAAGAGCACTTAAAATATCCCATGTGACAGTTTTCTCTCTCGCTCTTTCTGTTTTTTGTCCTATCCCTCATGAACTGACAGTTCAGGCAAACTTGGAAATAATGTCAGCAAACGTTAGCCTGCTGTGCACCTCGTTCTAGTCTCTGAACCAATGACTGTAGAAAACATGTCTTTTATACAGTCATGTATTTATACAGTCATTGCTCTGAAAGGCTAACCTAGCAGGGCAGAGCATCTCTGTTTGTCTGCAGGCTTATCTCATTTCTCCAATTTTTGCTGACTCCGTCCTCCTGTCTGTGACCCGGAAATCAATGTGAGTATGCCATGCTGAAGAACAGATTCCTAAAATGCATCTGGAGAGCGGAGCTAAAGTCGAGGATAAACAGGTGAATCCTTTGGGGAAGTGGTTTTACCTTCATTGTATAAAAGAGGCACAGCACACAGCTGGAATATACAAACCATGGGGAGAGGAGGACTCATTAAACAACAATTCATCTGTATTCATAAGCTGTTTTAGTAATTTAAGATCATCAAACTTTCTGCCTTTCACTGTTTGTGTGTGTGATTACAATAATGCATATGTCTTGTCACATTGGGCCATACTGTGAATTTAATTAAAAGTAGCCCTAAATATAAAAAACGTCATGAACACTGTTACACCGGAGATCATAAAATACAGCAGTAGTTGGGTTATACCAAAACAAGTTAGGATGCAATTGTGTGAAATGTCATATTTCATTGACATCACTTTAAAATTAGGCTCCAAGGCGAGGATGTCTCATTTTGTTAAATGCCTGTTGCCTCGACTCCTCTCCTCGTGTCCCTCCCTCACCTCCTCTGCTGGCATCTCTGGTGGGAGGGACTAAGATGCGCGAGGGGAGAAACTGAGGACGTGCAATGTGGGAAATGAGAAAGGGATGGGTCTTGCTTGCAGCCACTTTCAGGGCTGTGAGAAGTGCAAATGAGAGTGAAATACAAATATTTGAAACACATGATAAACCATAACCAAGGTTAGTTAACTAAAACTAAACTAAAACTCAGTGGGGGAAATCATTTTAGTTAACTGAAACATACATAAACTAGACTTTAAAAAAAAAAAAAACAACCTGAAACAATATTGTGAATTTGCAAAACTAACTAAAATTAAGTAAAATATACAGGAAAACATCTTTAGTTTGTCAGCCTGCTTAAATTTGTCAACACAATCAGTATGAGGACGCACTGGTGCAAATGTTTACTGAGACTGTGAGTCTGACAAACAACCATATCATGACTAAAAGCTAAAACAATAAAAGCTAAACTGAAACAATAATTATCTGGTCATTTGGTCAAGATATAAGTCTGGACTACAGATGGTACAATGGAACTGACTATTGATTCAGTAATGAATTTAAAATGATTAGCTGGGCACACCCAGCTATATTGATGCACGTATCTCAGTACTTAATAACCGTCACCTAAGCAATATTATTACTAACATTTTATGTTTAATGCAAATATTAAGAAAATTCTATTCAGTCAGCATTATTTGTTCATGCCTCAGTCTGTATGGCTCTGCTTATTCTTATCCAGACCGATGGAGAAAGCTGTTTCAAATAAAGAAGAATTGTGGAGGGAACAGTAGGGTATCAGGTCTGATGTGTGACAGTGGCAAATGTTTTACATCAGGGGTCAGGTAGGAGAGCAGAATTTTGCTTTGGGCAACACGAAGGTTCAGCTTTGCATCCCATTTGCATGTTCAAGCTCAAGCAGCATGAAAATTTAACAGTGTAACATCAAAAGACACAACCTTAAACTTCTAATCTTTAAGTATGGAGATTTTCTAAGTTTACTCACACGGAGCAAAAACTCACCTTATGAGAACAGACACCCCCACATCCTCACAGTTCTTGTAGACGTGCCCCCACGTGTCCTGGATGATCTCCCTCTCAGTGTCGGACAGCGGCTCCACAGGTTCTGGACGGTCCTCACACTCCACCTCCCCTCTCTGCACTCCCAGCAGCTGTGGAGGTGGCGAGGGCGGCGGTGGAGACTCCCTGCGAGACATCCTCCTGCGGCGCAGCAGCCCAGAGGCTCCCAGCAGCGCCCGGGGGAGGTAGGGAGCGAGGGAGGGGGGGAGGGAGACGGAGAGCTGAGACCCCACGGCGGGAGCTTGGAGGAGAGTCGGGATGAGAAGAGGAAGAGGAGGAGGAGGAGGAGGAGGACAAGAGCGGGAGGAGAGAGGAGGCAGACGGCACTCACAGCCAAGAAAAGAAAAGGGAAAATGAAGCTCCCAATCACCCTGCTGCCACCCACTGAGCTCTCTCACTCCAAACTCTCCCTCGCTTGTACTCCCCCCAACTAAAAACTTCTCTCCTGGTGAGGGAGATGCTTGTCAGTGATGCTGATGTTGCTCTCCCGTCACTTCTCCTCTGCCTCTCTCTGATCCACTCGCTCTGTGTGGAGGAGATGAGGCGTTCGGAGACTGTGTTGTGAGGACCTGATGGAATGAGAGCAGGGTGGGGAGAGAAACAGAGAGAGAAAGAGAGGGGTGGAGAAACCAAGGGAATAAAAAAAGAGGAGGAGAGAGCACGTTAAGGTTCTCTGACAGCATCCCCCCCTTCATATACACACACATAGCACATGTCTCACTGCACATACTGACACATTCAAAGAGTGAAAAAAATAAAAATAAAAAAATAAAAATTTTATACATATATATATATATATATATATATATATATATATATGTGTGTGTGTGTGTGTGTGTGTGTGTGTTTCAGAGACACAAAACACTGTCAAAAACATGTAATTATGACATTATTAGTAGCAGTAGTGCAATGTTAGAGTTGGTACAGCAGAGATACATTTTCTCTGCATGAGTCTGTGTGAGACTAACACTATCCCAGCATTTCAGCATCTTTTAATGTTTTTGATTTACAGCCAACAACTTTACTCTTTTGTTTCACTGTCAACACTGTCTTCTATAGAACGAGCAACTCTAATGAATAAACACAATCTCCTCAGCAACAAACAGAGCAGCATCAAAAGAGCCACATACACTCGCCGGCTCACTTTATGAGGTACACCTTGCTAGTACCAGGTTGGATGTCCTTTTACCTTCAGAACTGCCTTAATTCTTTGTGGCATGGATTCAACAAGGTGCTGGAAACAATCCTGAGAGATTTTGCTCCATATTAGCATGATAGCATCACACAGTTTCTGCAGATTTGTCAGTAGTGCATCCATGATTTGAATCTCCCATTCCACCACATCCCAAAGGTGCTCTGTTGGATTGAGATCTGGTGATTTTGGAGGCCATTTGAGTACAGTGAACTCACTGTCGTGTTCAAGAAACCAGTTTGAGATGATTTGAGCTTTGTGACAAGGTGCATTACCCTGTTTGATGCAGCCATCAGAAGATGGGTACACTGTGGTCATAAAGGGATGGCCATGGTCAGCAACAATACTCAGGTAGGCTGTGGTGTTTAAATGATGCTCAGTCAGTACTAAGGGGCCCAAAGTGTGCCAGAAAATTATCCTCCACACCGTTACACCACCAGCAGCCTGAACCATTGATACAAGGCTGGATGGAGCCATGCTTTCATGTTGTTTATGCCAAATTCAGACTCTATCATCTGAATCAGCAGAAATCGAAACTCATCAGGCAATATTTTTTCAATATTCTCTTGTCCAATTTTGGTGATCGTGTGTGAATTGTAGCCACAGTTTCCTGTTCTTAGCTGACTAACACCCAGTGTGGTCTTCTGCTGCTGTAGCCCATCTCCTTCAAGATTTGACATAGTGTGCGTTCAGAGATGCTCTTCTGCATACTTTGGTTGCAGTGAGTGTTATTTGATTTTGAGCAGGTCGTCTTGACCATGTCTACATGCCTAAATGCATTGAGTTCCTGCCATGTGACTGGCTGATTAGATATTTGCGTTAAGGAACAGCTGGACAGGTGTACCTATAACAAAGTGGCCGGTGAGTGTATTTCACTCTGAAGTTGATGGAGACCAAAAACAGAACAAAAAGAGACTAATGTTGGGAATTTCTCAATTCTGCAGAAAAAAAAATTCCAAAAGAGGACAGCGTGGCTATGTGTCCGACGCTTGTGTATAAAACTGTTCACTAACACCTCTGTCATATTAATTATGATAACTGATATTTCAGCCACTTGGAGGAAGCTATAACAAACTGTGAACATGGACATATCATCACCTTCCAATAAAAATAAAAATGAAGTTTTTAATCTACAGTTGCTAGAAGAAATATGAGTGAAGCAAGCAGTCACTGCCATGGCTGGCCATTTCCACACTGAAACTGCAGTGAACTCATAACAGTCTTAAAAGCACAGTTAAAAGTCAGTCTGCAGGGTGGGGTTAACTTGTCAGATCATGTTGTCTTATTTAACGTTAGTGACATGTTATCAGCTGCTTGATGACATAGTCGTTATTTATTACCTTTACATTTTTAACATGGTGGAGAGTAACACCGAAAGCACCTCTACCTTTCTGATACTGTGACCTTGTACAACCCTGCACAGCTTACTAGTACAAAGCTTGATTCTGCCCATATGAGAATAAGACAGGTAATAATCCAGTATATTCACAGCTAGCGAGTGGGCGTCCTGTGTCTTTCTTCCTGCATACTCTATGCAGCAAGCTCCCCTGACCGAAGCAACTTCAGAAAATGTCACAGCCTGATTCTCCCAACATCGTCTGGAGGTCAAGTGTGTAAATGGTATTAGAGTCATTTTACGAGCTCCAGGAAAGAGGCAGAAACAAATTTGCATATCCAGAGATCCACGCATAGAAAGAAAGAAAGCAACAGTGAGATAGGAGTTATATCAAGGCAATTTTAAGGCTTTAATGGATTATTTTCACATTAAAAAAATACTTCTATAAATGTATTTTGATGAAATGAGATTAAATTTTAAGGGTTCAATGCCAGGACAGGAACTTTAAGTTGAACATTAGAAAATTACGTTATGGGAACAATGTGAGTAAAACTAAACTGTTAAATTGCGAGTCATAAACCTGAAACAATGAGCTGAGAGACACTAAAATACTCTGTAGAGTCAAATTGCCATTCCTACCTTAATAATAAAACAAACAAACCCTTTCACATTTAATCAGTTGTACCAGAAATAATAATATAGCTTCATTAACTTTAAGCTTTGATATAAATCTTTGTTCTGCTGCCCCAAAGTGGATTAGAAAAAGCCTACTGCACATTTATTTCTCTGCAAGTTCCCCTAATGATCTTAAAATATTACCTGAAAATAAAAGTAAGGCTATTAAATAGATCCAAAGATGTAGATGATGATAACACGTGCTTCCTACTTATGTGACCTCAAAATGGTCACATAATCTAAATATGTAAGACAAAAAATGAGACAAATCTGGCATTTCCTCTGACTTGTGTTCGGGATTACAGAGGCAAAAATATCAACAAGCTTCTGCCTCCACTTTCAGCCTGCCAGATTTCATTTACCACTCTTTCATCACTGGTGAAAATTACACTCACCACTGCTTTCTATACGATAAAGTTGATCGACCTGTCTTATCTGAGAAATGTAATAACCACTGGTACTGACACAATGTGATGGAAAATTGCCACCCTATATCTCATCTCTGCTGCTGTGGGACTCCGACACATATTTAAACCGTTCCAGTGGCTGGTTTGATGCATCAGGAGCCCTGAACCAGAACCAACGTAGGAAAGTCTGCCTTTGCAGTTTGAGCAGCAGCCTCATGGATATTAAACCACCTCATGTCACCTCTCTGTATCCTCAACAACAAACAAACAAACAATGCCTGTGATTCCTTACAAGCTTGTTTAATGTCTGTTATCTACTTTATTAGTTGAATCACTCTGTTTTGTTTTGTTTTTTAATGATGACATAAAAGCTTGTGTATGCTCACCTAACACTTTCTGAATAGAAAAATGTTGACTAGATAAATATTAATAATAAATGTTATGAAAACTGATTGTAGAGTCCTGTTTCAGAGCTTTATCTTGAGCATTTTGGCTGCACGCTCATATGGTAGCAACTTGTCAATCACAGGTAGCCCTGGCCTAAAGCAAACTCTGTTTTATCATCATGTAAATATGAACACAATGTACAAAATGATCATCATGTTGTGTTCAGTAAAACTAGAAACTAGCGAGTGAGGCCATAAACTCATCAGGAAAGTGTTTACTGAGGTCACAGGTCAAGATAGAACAAGAGTTGTTTGCCTATTGGCTTCTTTTTGTAACCAGAGGAGTCGCTCCCTGATGGCCATTAGAAAGAATGGACTGACTGCCCTTTTCAGACCTGGAAGCTACGTGCATCTTTTATATACAGTCTATGATTGCAACCATAGGCAACTCCTCTGGTTGCCTCTTAATTCATTCCATTAAGAAGAATGCAGTTTAAAGGCACTACACATACAGACTGTATGGAGAACACATTTATAAAATTACCCTGTGATCACAGGATGGCAGGATGTTATATGTTGTTCACGTTATTATCGTTGTTATTTTTAATAATGATAATACTGCTGTTCAGTTAACCTGAATATTGTATCCTCAAGCAGCCGGTTAATAGTTTAATCTTTAAAATGTCAGAACTTAATGATAAATTTAATTCAATTTTATTTAAATTGAGGCAACTGACTCATGAAGCCTTACATAAAAAAATTAACTGTTCATAGTATTTCCCACAGCTCAAGGTGACAGGTGAAGTATTCAGATGCTGATTCTTTACACATCTTTACAAGATCAAATGCTCTGTAATTTTCCTTGGAAAATGACTGAAACTTTTTTTTTTTTTTAATTAAAAACAGCTACTGATTACTCTTCTGTGGACTGACTGAAATGATTGCCTTCTCTTTGTATCCATTTTCCAATATTACCAATTTGTATCATGCTCACCTTTATCCTCCTGAGACCCTGTGTCCTCATATGTGGACATTACATTTTGGCTTTTCTGCACCTTATACTTCAACCTGCTCCATAGTGTTTTATACTTTATGAAGCAATGTTGACTTTAGCCCATAAGCTCATTGTCCCCATATGGGGACATACTTAAAAAAAAAAAAAAAAAAAAAAAAAAATATTAAAAAAAAAAAAAAAATATTTAAAAAAAAAAAAAAAAAAAAAAAAAAAAAAAAA
>VUQI01004116.1:32672-43726 GCA_015106735.1 Paratilapia polleni | reverse complement strand
AAAAAATTTAAAAAAAAAAAAAAAAAAAAAATTTTTTTTATTAATAACAATTAAAAAAAAAAAAAAAAAAGAAACATGTTCATGTTGTTAAAATTTAAACTTCAGTGGGCACAGATGTGGTTGGGGCTGACAGCTACAGATTAGGAAAATCAGCAAGTACTCAGAGGTCACCACTTTGTTTTTGTTGGTTTTGGTCTTTTCATCTTGATTTGTTATGTGAAAAAGAGCAAACTATCTTAATATATATTGCTAATAATTACAAGATGCATAAAACTGAACAATATTAGTACAAATGCATGTATGATACTGTTATAAAATAGTTTTACTGTTCAGAAATCATTAATATGAGCAATTTCATTCAGTGCTGTTAGTATAACATCCACCTGGTCTTCACAGGCAGCATGTTTCCTTCACTTTAAATAACAAATAAAAGTTGAAATTACCGATTGTACTATGCCAAAAAATGTTATCAATTCTAATTTTCTGCAATAATGTGAAAATGATCCAAATTTAAAATCAGCCTCTACCAAAGTGAAAAGTGTTGGATTATACTGCCTGTTAGTGAAACTGAGTGTATTCAGACATGTCTGAAACATTCAAAATTGACTTCATGCCTGTTATGACCCTCATGTTGCATCATGTACGAGGTGCGATCAAAAAGAAAACCTTACCTGATTTTAAATTTGTCCAATCTCCCTTCAAGATCATTTTGCATCTCTGGACCACTTCCAGCGCTTTTGCTATTTTTAGATTGATTTTAGATATCAGTGGCAGTTCATTCTGACCACCTGGACACACACCTCTATGATGGATCTTGGATCTTGACCACTGTGTCAAAAAGGTGACCTTTCAACTTGAATTTCACGGAACCAAATCTGGCAGTTAGTTTGGATGGTGAGCAGTGTCTGGGTAGTGCACGATGGCATATGCCACAGTTCAGGTGGTTTTTGCATAATCTCCTGCCTTACAGTAGAATGAGACATCATATAAGGAAGAGACATGGCACTTGAGAAAACCGACAAATTTGGTGGTTGTCCCACCCCTGCACCCAATGAGCCAATCAACAGCCGAAATGGGAACCTAAACCTATTTTTGAGGCAAAGGAGCCAAACTTTATATTGGATTTGTATTGTGATTCTATACATGTAGTTTTTAAGTCCCAGTCATCACAGAAATTTAAGTTGTGGCTCTTTCCCCTCTAGGGGGCTTCAAAATAACTGCCAAAAGGTGATTCAGAGATCACTGCTGAGTGGTGAGATTTGCTTCTAGAAGGACACTGTTAGAACTCTAAAGTGGCAGTCTAACCCTTGGGGATAAATTCACATTGCACAGATGCGAGAACATAAAAGTTGGGTCAGTTTGAAAAAGAAGTTGATGTTTGAGCAGGGTTAAGGTTCATGGTGAAATCGCAGAACGCACACGTGCAAATGGTCCAAATGAGAGACACAGGAGCCACCTTAAAGTGCTGGATGTGGTCCAGAGGTAGAGAGGAAGACGATTTTGAAGTGGAGGCCGGCCAAATTTAAGTCAGGTAAGGTTTTTGCTTTGTATAAGTGGAGTCGCACAACCTTTTGATCGCAGATCAGAGTTATGAGACAGTCACACTGACAGAAGTACATGCAGGTAGAAGTTCACGGCACGCAGAACTGGAAACTCATGCTGACTGACTGACTGCACCAGTTTAGTAGTTACCAAAAGCCTGGATGGAGGCATGGATGGACTCTAGGCCCTTTACAAGATCTCCTCATTTGGCAAACTTCCCCAGTCTTCACTCTGGCTCTATAAATACAGAATTGAGCCAGTCAGAGACTTCGTTCTCTCTCCCGCTCAGACTTGGCTTGGCCCTCTTGAGAGTTTGACCTCACTTCCTCCTAAATGAGAAAATCAACTAAATGACTTTAAAGACCTAGCTACTTTATACACTTAAAGGAAAAAGCCTTACTCTAAGGCTTACAGGATAACAATACAGTATGTTCTCTACCTGATGGTCCTCAGTCTATAAATCAATGAACAGCTTTACAGTTTGACCTCTGGGATAATGGGCTTGGCTGAGCAGCAGCACCAGCCTCACAGTTAATGGTGATGAGCCGCATTCAGACTTCAAAATTCCAGCTTCATCACTCACTTACTTTGGTCTAAGTTATATTCATAGTTTGGTAACTTGAGTGAAATGTCAAACTTTGGTGTCTTTGTATATTTCCTGAATGTCTTATTCATGTGATGAAGACAGCTCTACCAGATATAAATGATAGAACAATTAATTTTTTTTTGTCAATTTACCTTCAGCTCATTTAAATTAAACTGTAAAATATTCTGACAAAAATATACATTTTTATCACTAATAAGAGCATTTGTAAAATCTTTTTATTAATACTTTACATAAAGAAAGTATTCCTCAGAAATCCAGTCTTAGCGGTTCTCCACAGTTCACATCACTTTCCTCCCATGGATGTTGATGGTCTGTCAGCCGTGGCCTGATTTCCTTTCCTAGAACTCATTAGCTGTGTCCTTTTGGCGCACTAACAGACTAAATGTTGAACAAACAAATCCAGGAAACCAATCAGTCTGCTGTCTAACTGACTGATTAGATCTACATTGTACCAGACATGCTCTGATGAAGGCCACTAGGCTGAAACATTAAAATGTTTGCTGACTCAGCCAGAACAAATTGGTAAAACTGAGATTAGTCTGCTCTGTCCTGAAGCTCTCTGTGTGCTACCTTTTTTACTTTTGAGTATTCAAATTCACAGTGGGAGCATGTTGGACTAAATTCTGTTTACCCAACATTAAAAACTGTCTTTATAAGCCCGTATTACCAAAGAGAGGGATTTTAAAAAGATCAAATTCATAATGCATATGTGCTGTAACATTAGTTGTTAATTTGAAGACTACAGGGTAAATTTACATAATATAAACAGTATGTTCAAACTTTTGTTTTAGATAGATGACATTAAATAGCTGAAGTGACAGGGATTCTATTTTTCTGCTGAAGCTGAAACCCCAACACATTCTCATCCTCAGGCATAATATAATGATGTTTTATCAGATGCCACCTGTGTTTCCCCGTTACTCACAAGGTGTCCTTTGAAGATGAAGACATGATGCACCTGCCATGTCAGAGATCCTGTTTCAGAGACCTACTTAGTCTACAATAGAAGTTTGGAGGAGTGACGGTGGCATGAGCTGAAGGTTTGTCAGCTGGAGATCGTGGTTCACATCCTTTTGTTCTGCTTTTTCTTCCACTTGCTGATTTGTTTCATGTTTCTTTTATTTTTCACTTTTGCTTTTCCTTAATGGTTATCTTTAGGTACTAAAAACTACTCGGTTAAGTAAAGCACTATAAATTACTAATTTAGCATTAGCTAGTATGAAGTACTTGGTTAGCTAAGGTACTAAAAATAGGACGGCAACCTCTTTGCAACTAGGAAAGAAACAATAAAATAAAATAATTGGTGGCGCAGTAGTTAGCACTGTTTCCTCACAGCAAGAAGGTCCTGAGTTTGAATCCACCATCTGGCCAGTATCTTTCTGTGTGGAGTTTGCATGTTCTCCCCGTGTTTGCGTGGGTTCTCTCCGGGTACTCCGGCTTCCTCCCACAGTCCAAAGACATGCAGTTAGTGGGGTTAGGTTAATTGGTAATTCTAAATTGGCTGTAGGTGTGAATGTGAATGGTTGTCTGTCTCTCTGTGTTAGCCCTGCGACAGACTGGTGACCTGTCCAGGGTGTACCCAGCCTTTCGCCCTATGGTAGCTGGGATAGGCTCCAGCCCCCACCCGTGACCCTGAATAGGATAAGTGGAAGAAAATGGATGGATGGATGGAAAATAATCGGTGGTTGCATTAAATTTTTTGTTGTCAGAGACCAATTCCCGGTAGTTGCGGGAACTGATAGCACAGAGAGTGAGGGTGTTGCATGCTCAACCTGTGGCCGACCACTTTCGACTCCAAGGCGATTGCACAGGTCACCTGGTAGGAGGCAACCTGTCTCCATACAACTGCAGTCTGACTTGGACTGACTGCAATCACTCTCACACAGATTGGCGAAGGTTTGCAAATAACTGCCATTTGATTTATAAACGCAGTATTGTATTCTGGTTATATTTCTATATAAAAGCGAGGTTGCCGAGTGCCTATGTCATTTTGCAGTTTCATTGCCGTCCTGCAGCAATGTTGTCACTATTTGTGGAGGAATTTCTGAAATCCTGTTTTAAATCTATGAGGTTCTGGCTGTAAGTAATTCATGTGAATTTCTGTGTATGTTGATGGCAACAGATTTGTGATTTTCACTGATTTATCACAGCTAATCTCCATATTATCACAAACAGATTGCGTGTAATTGCCAACCTGACTCCATTCTATTGCAAACTGATTGCAGACTGACTCTGTCTTATTGTTGTTTTAGCACCGTCTTGATGCACCAAAGTGGCTTTGAAGATGGCAACTGACTATGAGTGGTTGCAGATGTGGTCCCTGTCTTTGAAGCAACCATTTCAAAGGCGACGAAATTGCAAGTTCATTGCACATGGTCACCACAATTTTGGTCTTGCCGTGGTCTCCGACCACCGTTTTCCCTAGTGTCACTGTAGCATTAGTCTGTTTATTTATTTAGGCACTAAAACTACTCAGCTTTAGGCACTAAAATACATGTACATTCAGTTAGGTTAAGGAAAACATTGTGGTTTGGGGTAAAAACATCACAACAGTAATGCTGCTTGTTGAAAAATCATGAGTTGGGTTTAGGAGTGACAGACCTGTCTCACTTAAACCCAAGCGGCACGCTCTGCCACCAAAGGACACCTTGTGCGTAAATGAGCCACGCCAGCGGCTTTGACAAAACATCATTGATTGTGCCCTGAGAACGAGAACGAGCTGGAAACCAAGCTGTGGAGCTGTGATCAGTGTTTGCTGGTATCCTGCTGACTGCGCTTGTGGTCAAAATTACACTTGCTGTGACACTGTAGTTTTGCTGCTGTAATTATGCTCCCACTAGATGAAATGCTAATCTAGAACAGAAGTGTATGGTTGGTCTCAGCAGTGCACACAATGAAGCTTTGTTTGAGGGCTGCAACCTGAGCACTGCCAACATCCAACCTCAAACCAGGTCTGAACAGACTCTAACAAATGAGTGATATTTTAAATGATGTCAAGAGCACAGAGACACTTTAATACATAATTTCTGCTGTAACAAAATGTAGGCTCTTGATTAGAAAGTATAACTACTGAATGTTATTTTTCCTTCTAGTTTTAAGCTACTTTGTGTAAATATGCTTCTCATTAAAAGTTGCTGGTTAGGTTTACAATGACATCAGAGATATCGGGGTTGATATATGGTCAGTATGAGGCAGAAAACACATCAGCAACTTCAATATTCAAAGTATACTGCTGACACTTGAGACATTGCTGTTGCTGGTGTGTTGTTTCTAATGGATTTTGTATTGTGTTGGTGAATCTAAAGCTACTGATCTAACACTACAGAACAGGGTTTTTGCAAAGTGTTACCTGCAAACAGGCGCATCTGAAAGTCTATATTCTGCAAATCACAACAGTAAAGAATACACAAGCAAAGAGAGAAATGTGTCAGCAGAAATCATGATTAAGACCAAGCAAACTAAAGGCAAGACACACAAAGAACCATGGAGCACATGAAAATAAAATTACAAGAACTAAAAGGACAAAGATTTGCAAAAAATATGGCTGTATGAATCATCTTGAGTGCTGTACTCAGCACTGAAAATTAAAGACAGCCACGGTCATCAGGACTCAAACACTGACCAATGTGAGAAAACTGTGTAGAAATGAATGAACATGTAGCATCAGCACTGTCAAGTCTCCCCTCTACTTAAGAGAGAAGTTGGGCAATATAGTAAGACACATGAAGTCAACATTTGACCCTGCGTGAAAGTAATAAAGGGAACAAAAGTAAAATAAAAGATATAATCCTTACTTTAATTTGATTAATGTGGACCTATTATGCTGAGTTCAAGCTCCATATTTTTATTCTTTGACTCTACTAGAGTAGCTCTGGATGACTCATAGTTCAAAGTAATCCTTATTTATCTTATACAGGGCCTTGGTGAAGCCCCTCAGTTCATCCTCTGTCTGAAACAAGCCATTTTAGCTTTAAATTTCTTCTGATTGGCTGCCCCTCACAGCAGATGAGCTGTGTGCCTGAAATTACCATAAAAGGGAGAACCCCTCTCTATGATGTCATATAGATACAAGAGTAGAAAAAACTACCTGAAACTAAGCATTCAGAGCAGCCCACAGCCTGACCTTTTAACTTATGGGGATTAGTTGCATGCCTCATTTTATCAAACTTTGATCATGTTTAATATAAGCATCCACCATTGCAATAGGTCTGCAATAGAGCTTAATAGGTCCACATTAAACAGAAGTCCAGTTTATACCATTTTTAATGATGGTATTGAGACTCTATAATCCCCTGTGTATATATTAGGCTTTCATTGTCTGCGACCACTGACTCAAGCTGCCATCCCGACCACAGTGGACTCACAACATCATATTTACTATTTAATGATGTAGCAGCCACGAATGGAAATCCAACATTTCTTATGTTTGCTTGACATTAAAAACTAGAAAAGCTCAGAGTGGCTTTTATTGCGGAGCTTTTACAGGAAATCACCGACCATGAATCTTATTAGTGGATCAGTTTATGACACTGGAGTGAGTAATGGAACAAGAAGGTGCAACCACAGAGAAAGAGGATTTATGGTCTGTTTAGACTACATGTCTGATAGCGTTGGAGACACCCTCCTTCAGTAATTTTCTCATGTCGGATAACGGGTAGTTGTGTCAGCTATTAACATTCCCAAACTGAAAGTCTGACATTCTCACCCACTGGATATGATTATCCAGCAGTGCTGTAATTTTAGCTGTTTTTAACTGTTATTCAGGTATATTTGGCACTTTTCATATGTACAACAATAGTCAATATTATCAATCTCTTACTGGAGAGACTCTCTAAAAATATGTGCAATTTCAGCTTCTTAAACATGTCTCCCCCTTTGTATAAGCTACAAATACATCTGATTTCCACTGTGGTCAGACGGCGTATTTTCGGAACCATTTCTGAGAGATAATAATCCCTGTCCAGTTAGCCCCATGCTGGCCTAAGCACTGGGGCTTTTTTTAAACGCAAAAGCTACCATGGTTAGGTTTTCTAATGTATCTTTAGTTGTTGCTGTTGCTTTTAGCTATTTAACACATTCAAAAACATCTTGAAAAACCTATAAAGAAGTCTAAAAATGTAACAGGCGAACGTTATGACGTAATACTGATATCCACCCACAAACAGTAGGCTAGAATGCCATACAAGTCTGTGATTTGGTATCTCTCCCTCTCTCCTCACTCACAGTGTGTGCATAGATGCAACACAGGCAAACACAGCTCCACTGCTCCGTCTCTGGATCTCAATTAGTGTTATAGTGGACATAGCCTTACATTAATTGATTGCAACATTAAACTGACCCCACCACATGCCCGAAACCCTGTTGTTAGTGCTTTTACACCCACCTGTTTTTACATTGTTTACAATTTGCAAATAACAAACCTGAGTGAAAACATCAGATATTCAGCAGCTTTTTTCAGAAGTGTTGATATAAAGAAAATTCAGTAAAATATTTAAAAGAAGCTGTCTCAGACAGTTCCCCATTCAGTCCTCAACTAAAAGAAAAATCTCATCTAAGATTGGCCTTAATCTGGGAAACAAAAAGCATTAAACTGCACTTGCTGTCACCCCCAATAACCATGGATGTCTTCAGATTTACCAGGACTGAAATTGATCTCATTGATATCAGAATGATAATAAGTTAGGAAATAGTGGTGAACTAGTGTAAAATATACAGATTATGATTCTTTTATCTTTGCCTTTCACCTGAAACGTCCACACATAAAGACAAGGAAGGGCACATTACAAATGAAAATAAACTTAGTATTTAAAACCATTATCATTCCCATGTTGGTTTCATTACATATCTTACCTCTTGCAGCAGGTCAGCCTGCTCGATGGCCTTCAGCACATTTTTTTTAGACGTCTCCTGAGCTTCCCCACCCAGCAGGAATTCATCCAGAATGAAGTAGGCCTTCTCAAAGTTAAAAATAATGTCCAGCTCACAAACCTGGTAAACAAAATTCAGTAACTTTAAATATTAATGAACAGTTCAACATATGGCAAATATAACTAACCACTGCACTGCTGAACATCATATATAGTAATAAGAAGGAACACATGAGAAACGCACACTGCCAAAGTATTTATCCAGCAGCTCCACGTATCTGTGGATGATCTCCAGCGTGATGAGCTCGTTGTCCTGGTCCTCAATGGCACAGCAGAAATACAAGCTGGCATATCTGCAACACAGTGACAAGCAAATTCACTTCAACTGAAAACGCAGAACAAACAAACAACATGTTAAAGAGACAGTTCGCCAAAAAGTCAAAGTTGGGCCAGTTTTCCTCTGGCCTGTAGCCGTGTTTAACAGTCTAGATTATTCCAGTTGTCCAGTTTTGAAAATATGAGCTGTACAAATGTCAGCATTTTCTTGAAATACATTTGAAAAACTCAGCAATGTTTCCTTCCAGAAATCATGACCTGGTTACTCAGAAAAATCCACAAACTTTGTTGTGAGCAGTTTCATACGGGAACTGTTGTTCTAGTTACAACCGTCAACCATTTTAAACCACAGAAAGAAGCATGCATCTAGGGGTGGGCGATTAATTGAGTTTAAATTTCAATTACAAATTCCAATTATCACAAAATGGGGATAAAACAACTTTTTTGCACCTCTCATTTCATCTTGTGTTATAAATCAAGTGCATCCTTTTGTCCCCTCTATAAAAGATCAAACTCTCTCACAGTTTAGGTCAGATTGAGCCGCGGTCACTAAAAGAGATCTTGTCTTGGTTAACAAGATCTGTCTAAGAGTAGATAAAGTCGTCCCACCGTCAGGACAGTGGAGGCTGTAGGCCAGCAGGGGCCAGCAGTTGTGAGACAGGCTTCACAGTCAAAAAACACTCACTGGGTCCCTATAGGACTACCCTGCATTTTCCATCACTTCCATCTTTTACCCCCCATTTATTTGTGTTAAATCAGTTAATCATCTGTTAAAAGACACATTTGTTAAGTTAATGAATAACAAAAAATAGAGTTTCTGCTGTTTTCCAGAAAATAGTTGATATTACTTAATTCAGTGATTCTGAGTTCAAAAATACCAATAAAAATATTCAGTCACATACAGTTTTGTCACAAAATGCGAATCCATTTTTTTCACACATGGTCCATTTGTGCTCATTGTATTTCAGCTTCTCCAACACAGTTTGCATATTTTCATAGGCTTTTTGTAACTGGACAAAATGACCAATTAGCACAGATGCAAAGTAATTGCCATTATGCAGTAGGACACATTTTAGGCTGGCTTTTGGGCTGTCAGTGAACAGCCACTACTCATCTGCATCGTACTCACAACCCATTGCACCCAAAAATCAACACAACAGACAAAGTCATCATCCATTTCAAAGAATGGAATAAGATCCTTCTCACAATGGCTATAAAAAGAAAATCTGGTTCCTGGAGCCAGGAGGTTTTTCTCACTGAGCCTAGACCCACCTCCTTTGGCAGAGCCACATCTCGTACTCAGTCATTTAACTCTGGCTGAGTGAATAACTGGGGGACAGATGAGCTACTAGAAGATGGATCTTCAAAGTCCTCATCACTAGAATGTTGCGCATCTGGAGACAAAACATCATCATCAGACTAAGCCAGTAAAAATGGGAGGTGGTATTTCATCAGAATGTGGTGCAGGTCTCATTGCTGATGGCAGGTTAGGGGAACTGATAGATGATTTTGTTTTGGAACTGTATCCAGAAATATTGACTAAACAGAAGTAGCAGTCATCAAAGTGACCCAAAATTAATAAAGAACAAATGTTAGATTTCATACAGCAAATATGATGCAGGGCGGTGTAATTAAGGCACATGTGATAACTGCAATGTCCACTGTTTGATTCCTGGCAGTCCCAACCCATCCCAACTCTCTTTCTCACTTCCTGTCTGCATCTTCAAGACAAAATAATGCCAAAACTTAAATCAATTACATATCAGTTATATACATATAAATACAACAAAAGCTAGTTAGAGCCAAAGGAAAATCACTGGGATTGGAAAAAACATGTTTCTTAACCAGTTTTATTCATTTGTCTTTTATTTACTTGAGCCTTAAGTATTATAAAATGGTCAGAAGCAACAGAAAATTTGACAGATTTTTAAAATTTACATAGTAATATTTTTTTTTCCAATCTTAGTATTATCATAGTGGGGGTGGTTGGGGATATACTGCATCAAGAGGTCTAAGCATAAAGGCAGGAGAATGTATTAAATTTGCCTGGCTATAAACTATAATAGATATAAAGGTTCACTGAAACCAAGTTATTTATAAGTGCTGTGGAAGTCTTGTAAAACCAGGAGCACATTCAGGAGACTCAGATATCTTATACAACAATACACACTGACACAATTAAAGCTACCTACTCCTCTGAAAGCAGTTCTTATAACAGGGCACATTCATACAAAAACAACCACATGCAGCAGGTATAAGGGAGCATAAACATGCTAAATATGTACATTCTTACATGTTCATTCACAGTTGGACACCATTAGTGTCTGACTCTGGCAAGTGACCTTAGAGAAACCTCTGTTCAAAGACACCCCATGTTATCCCTGAGAAGAATGAGGAAATTCCTTCACAATATGAGGATACTCTTTTAAATTGTGTTGCATAAAAAGTAATAATCACATCTCTGTAAATGTTATCCAGTTTTCTACAAATCACCATGCATTTAGTTTCATCTGAGTCTAACATTAATTTGAGGTTTTCAGTTACAGTGTACTCTAAAATCAATATGCATGTTTGGAACCGCCACAGATTGTACTGTGTGTAAGGTTGACACACAGTATATTTCAACGGTAAGCTAAGTAAGTTGTGAGTCTTTTATTTTTAATTTCTCTTTTTTTTTTTTTTAATTTAAAAGTGTTGTCTCG
>VUQI01004116.1:22434-32652 GCA_015106735.1 Paratilapia polleni | reverse complement strand
TTAGTAATTTGTTGGTTTTTTTTTTTTTATTTCTCTTTTTTTTTTTTTTAATTTAAAAGTGTTGTCTCGGGTTTGCTAACTCATCTCATGTCTAAAAATCAACCGGAAACAGAGATATATGTGTGAAATGTTTTGAACATGCAGAATATTTTAGACATAGACAAAATCGCTGAAACATATCTATTAAAGACCAGAGGTGTATAAATCAAAAATAAATGAAATGATATATTATATGGACAAAAGTACTGGGCCACCTAAACATTACAACAATAGGAGCTGCTCGGCCATGGAAACCCATGCCATGAAGCTCCCAGCAGACAGTTTTTGTGCTGAAGTTAATGCCAGAGGAGGTTTAGAACTCTGCAGTTATTGAGTCAGCAGAGCGTTGGTGACTTTCACACATTATGAGCCTCAGCACTCGGTGACCCAGCTCTGTAACTTTACGTGGTCTGCCACCTCATGGCTGAGTTGCTGTGGTTCCTAAATGCTTCAGCTTTGCAACAGTACTACTTACAGCGGATCGTGGAATATCTAGGAGGGAGGAAACTTCACAAACTGACTTGCTGCAATGGTGGCATACTATTACAGTACCACGCTTGAATTCAGTGAGCTCCTTAGAATGACCCATTTTTTCACAAATGTTTGTAAAGGCGGACTGCACGGCTAGGTGCTTGATTTTCTACACCTGTGGCAATGGGACTGAAAACACCTGAATTCAAAGATTATGAGCTATGGCCCAATACTTTTGTCCAGTGTAGTTGATGTGAACTGGTGATACATGCACATTTAATCAGGTTATTTCCCCAAACAAAAGACACAAAAGTATCCTGATATCAGACAGAACCGTCAACGTGTTATACTCTCATGTCTGTAGATATTGAATTGCCAGCTGTTGCTTGTTTTTTATATTTTCCTTCAGATTAAAAACTGATGCAGAAACTAATCTAAAGTTACACCTGTGTCCTACCACTGAGATTATTTTCAAACCAATGGCATTATTTTACATCTATTTCAATTATTCCTAGCTATCTAAAAAATATTTAATATTCAACGGTATCAAAAGACTTGGATGGATTAATAAAAAGAGCAATACAATGCTGCTTGTCATGTAACACACTAGCAATGTCATTTTCAATGCCAGGGTGCGACAGGTCTAGAAATGTATTGATACGGTCTTAATCACAAATTGAATGCAACTAACACAGTGAACACATATATCCATTGGAACCAATCATCAGCCAAAAAAGAGAATAATTTACAACTATCAATATAATAATTTACATTAAAAAAAAAAAAAACACACTCCCAGAGGTCTCTGGTGTTTGCCGTTGCTGACGTTAGCCAAATACAAATGTTCTCTCAAGTTTTTATTACCATCATTACATCAACAGGAACAACATGTTGGAGCTGTTCCTACTCTGTGTACTGTACACAACACTGAACAGTAATGGCAGAAGATGGAGTAAGCTGTGTTTTTTATTGCCACAGCAACAGAAATAGGAAAACGAACTGTGTGCTGAAACTGTTTTAAAAATATGGCAGTAAAATAAACCTAATGTCAAGCGTCAAGTTTGCTTTCTTATTCTTTTAATACTGCTTTAATTCCAGCTGCATATCAATCATTATATCAGTATAACAGGGAGAATTTTGGAGATAAGAATATCAAATGACTGACTCAGTCCCATCAATAACCTTTATCTGGCAGTTTTTATGACTTTATAAAACTTTGTTCTATTTTACCCTTTGATGATGTACAAGCTGGTCTGATCACAGGTCAACCAGCAGCCTACTGAGGTGTCAGCATGTCTCAATCCTGTCATTGTTTGGCTCCCTGATAACAATCCAACTGTCACCTCATTGTGAGTTGAAACAGGTTTGATGAGATGTTAAACATCTAAGAAACCTCCCTGTGTGCTCACCTCCTGTGCTGCAGTAACAGGCGATGGCCAACCTTTGGGCGTTGAAAGAACAGAACAAAGCTCTGCTTCTGTGTCACTGTGCATATGTTTGTGTAAACCGAATAGCCTACAATTACACAAATCTAAGGAATTCTCCGTGTTGGGGCATGGATAGCTGTGTTCTTCCTATGAGTGCCAATGAGTATGTGTTTGTGTGAGCAAGGGCATAGTATTCTGGCTATAAACCCATGATGGATGTACACTGTGGAAATTGCTATTCTATAATGATACTCTGATTGCTGCGCTTGTGAACCAACATTAATGCATTGCATTCCATTTCCTGCTGCATAAAAGAGAGCTGGAGGTGGGTTGTGTGAGTGTGGAAGGTAATTAAATGTGGGGTGGGAGATCTTGGTGTTCTCTACCTTTTTGTCCACTGCTCACAATACAGTCCACAACTTATGGTGCAATTTCCCAACATTTACCATGAAATTCTATTTAGTATTTATTATGCTTTAGTATATTTTATATGTGTATATAAAATTTCCATATTTAACATAGAATAGAACAAGGGGGTAAGAACTGAAAGATTTAAAGGTAAAAAGAAACAAATTATACTTAAAATTAAGTATTTTTAACCGTGTGAGGTTTAAGTGTGTGTGTGTGTGTGTGTGTGTGTGTGTGTGTGTGTGTGTATTTATTTATTTATTTATTTATTTTCTCCCAAGTCTTGGCAATCAGGGAGACAAGGAAAAAATTCTGACACACATCAAAATTGATTTTTTTTTAAGTCCTTTTTATTTCTCTCCAAAACATAGATTTAGGCTTCACAGTTAGGCTTGAGGTGTACACAAATGATGGGTGAGACCTCAGAGGGTTTAGCAATGAGTACCTTTGCTACAGGGGTAAGGACAAATATTAATAAAAAGTGATGATGATAAAGAGGAGTTAATTAGGTGTAGTTCATGTAGACTAAATATATATATATTTTTTAAATATTGTGGTAAACAAATATAAAACTGAGGTATGATTATCAATGTTTATGAAACTTTTTTGTCTTCTCTTAATTTCTCTATTTATTTTCTTTAGTTTTTGTTGTTGTTGTTTTTGTTTGTTTGTTTGTTTTTGGTGAAATCTTGTTAAATCTTATTAAGTGTTGCCATTTAGATATGCTCTGTAAAAATAAATTAATTAATTAAATACAAAAATGTAGGTATTATAAGCTAAGAATTCAGCCTACACCTTTTCAGTCACCAATTCATGTTCTTTCCATTTCTTTGCTGTCATTTATTTATTTTCATGGGTGTTTGGACATTTTGTGGTTGTTGTTGCCATTGTCCAAAACTATGACTAATGACTACAATAAATAAATATTTTTTAAGTAATGAGCACTTTAGGAGTATTTTGAAGGAAAGGAAATACGAGGTATATATTGTCCATATTTTTGATGTAATGGGTACTTTAAGTGTATTTTGGATAAAAGGACAAATAATATTTTTCCTTTTTACATTGTAATTACATTGTAACATTAATAACAATAAGTCACAGGCTGTATTATGAAGTGCTACCACCTTTTCCAGTCCCATCAAAGATGCTGCCACAGTCCTTTGCACTCTGCTGTTACACAACACTCATTTTACAGCTACTACAATAATACTTTACACTTTTATAAGCAGATGATGGCCATACTATAGACAAACCATTCAATGCACTACATTATGAAATTAATTGAAATAAGGCAGAGAAAATGGTAATCACTGTGTTAAAAAACTGGAGTTATCTCAGATTGGCCTAGAAAGTGATTTGGCTTGCTTGAAATTCTAGAAAGTGGTGGTTTCAAGTCTAGTAGAGAAACCACAAATTTGCCTCAGTGGAGTGTAATAAATGCCCAGGATAAAAAAAACAAAAACCTTTTATCCTAAGACCCTGCACTGAAAAGAAATTCCATAGACTAGAAAGATTAAAGAATTGCTTTCCGGGCAATAAAATTCTTTCCTCTAGGATGGACAAACACACTAGATGATAGACTTAGACCAAAATCACATGTGGAAAATGAAGGCTTGATCGTTTCTGTTTCCATGGTACATAATGACGAGATGGTGCCTCCAAGGCTGTGTTGTCGTTCTAAGGGTCTGAAATGTGCTCTAGGAAATTTGGGAGCCTGATGCAGTTTCTCAACATTTATCAACAAAATCTTAAAGCTAGGTACGATCAGATCCTATGTGAAGACAAAAGTCAGCACATGAACTTTTGAAGCGTTTGAGCTAAAAGAGAGATGGGAGAGCTGCAGATGAGGGTTGTCTAGTTCAAAATTTGTTTGTTTGTTTTATTTTCTTTTACATTTCTGCCTACTGTAGCTTGTATTCTGAAGCCCACAAGGAGGCAATGAAGGAAGGACAGCCCAGCAGACATTTTGTTGTTTCCAAAAGAAAGCACTACTATTGATATGAATTTGGCCTATCAAAAATTATAACAGTAAGCCATCATGCACAATACCAGGATATAATTCAGAAGGCTTATCACTTATTGGTGACACTTTATAATAATCACTGTAAAAAAAAAAAATAAAAAATGGGGTTAATAGTTTGTAGAACACTGTGTTAATGGTTGTTGTGAAGTTGGAAGTGATATTTTAAAACTTTGTAAATGGTACACAAATTCTCTGTAATACATATATTGTTCAAAGGCAATTATAAAGTTGTAATTGATGTTTATAATACTAGTGGGAGGTGGGGTGGCAAACAGGTTCACAAAACCACCAACCTGTTTGTGTCCTGCTTCACGCACTGTTTAGTTTTGTTTTCGCTTTTTGTTCCTTTCGCTTTCTCTAGATGTTTGTTAAGGTCAAAAGATTTTGGTTGTTACTAAAGAGTTTGGTTTTGCTTAAAATATGACAAGTTTGGAGTGACATCGAGTCTCAATACTGCCACCACGCGTGCATCACAGGGCTGACGTAAAAATAAACTTATTGACTTACACTAAACTGCTTGTTAACAGTTTAATCAACTATCAATTAGGCATTTATTAACAATACATATGTAAAGTGTGCCTTTCCCATGGTCACTTCCATGAAAAAGCAAGGACTGCTTTTAGACAAATTTAGTTGTCTCTGTTTCCTCTGTACATCAAGATTTTATAGCCAAAACATGTGAGCAGAGAAAATTCTGTAGGTGCCCAAACAGGTAACGTAGAATATAATGTAAAGTGGTTATCTTGTTCACCAGCTAGAACATTATTGTTGCTGTTGTGTTTGAGGCACATCTGGATAATAGATACTATTACTCTTGATAAAAAAGTATATTTTACTGAAAATATTTTTGGTATTTCTGGAGTTTTAAGTAAACTTTTCCATGCATGACTTAAACATGTAATGAAGCATTTGTTCCTGCACATATTTCTTCTTTTACACAAATAAAAGACTTAATAACTGACAACCAGTATGCAAGACAAACACCTGCTAATAACACCCTTCTCGCTGTTAATTTCAGACTTAGCCAAGCACTAATCCACAGAAGAACCTGTTTGTCAGTTCACTTAACAAGGTGTTTTTCTGGCTGCAGAGAGCTTGTCAGAGGAGATTAGTTTAGAGAGCACGAGAGATCCCCAGCTGTTGTGACTTGTCTTATTATGCAACAGAGCTGGTGATTCCGTCTCTATTGTAAGACTCAGCGAGGCTGAATTTAAAAAAAAAAAGAATTCATTTCATTCGTCAGTTTCTCTACAGGGCGTATTAGCATTTGGGTGTGAGGATTAAACCTGTCCATCAATTAAGGTTGGGCTCTAAATTAAAAACTTGGCAAACGGGCCTATAAATTACATTTTGCTTTTGTTGTTCTAAATTGAATTGTTAAAGCTTGCATTAATCACGCATTGTGATAGAAACTATTTCAAAGTGGCATTCCTCGCGTGCGTGTGTCCTTTCAGGCTGTGCGTCATCATTACTTTGCAGATTCATATTGTTATTTCTCCAGGTAATCTAACATCTGTTATGGGATTTACAAAGTTATCACATGAATGCAACCTCCTCTCAAAGGCACTGTTACTGACGTACTGTTTACTGATGTGCCGGCGCGCTTTGTTACCGCACACAGTGTGAAAAGGATTCAGGCTGAATGGGTGCCAGATCAGCTCAGTTATTCAGTTATTGCCATTATGTCGCATCGGGGCAGATAATCTCTCCAGATTTGTTTGTAGCTCCAATTTACTCCACAGACGTCATTTGCATCCTCCCACTTCTTTAATCAAAGTCCCGCCTGCATATCTCCCACACTGTCCTTGAATGTCTTATTTTCCCTCTACCTGTAATGAATTCACTCTAAATGTCCAATTTCTGTTCCCAGTTAACCGTTTCTACATTTACAAACTCCACTCTGACAATAACAAATAAATGCACGGCATTTGTGGGCCTGCTTGTCCAGTGTCAAACACAGGAAAGTGGTCCTCTATTAATCCTCTTTGTTTCCAGGTTCTATTGTATTTAAACTCATAGTTCCATCCTGTCACTTTTGTTCCATATGTGTCTGTTTTTTTTCTTTGTGTGTGTCTTTGAAGTGTTTTAGCTCACAGGACAAAACTGAAGACAAAGACAGAAAGCAAAATTAGAAATGAGAAGAATAAACGGACAACAGTGAGACGGCTTTTTTCATATTTGGGCTTCCATTGATAAGCGTATGCATTCTGACATTATTTTATTCTAATTTAAGGTTCCTTGGGGAGCTTTTAACCACTACTAGTAACTCTATGGAGTATTCCTGTTTTGTCTGTTTTGTACACATGCATGAGCACGTACACAGGAGGCTCAATCCACGTCCTGCCACTGAGAGGTAAGGAGCCAAGAGAGGCAGTGAAGAAGACAGCTGCAAGCTACCAAAAGTGGATTTAAATGATGTATGCTTTGAATTACAAAATAATTGATTTAGAGGGGATTTAGAGGGAAGGAAACATTTTCAGCACAACCTCATGAAGGAGCAAAAAGCATTTCGGTGACTAACGGTGAATGTAAACTTTCTGAGATCTGGAAATGTGGTGGCATTGCCACAGCTAAATTCACTGCGTCAAAAACACAAGTAGTCAAATATTGTTTAAAAAAAAAGTTTAAATAGTTTAAAACATTTACTTTTAGGTATAAACTGAAACCAGCTGCCCCTCCTCTCAGTTAATATCCAGTGATTTAATTTGGATTTGATGCCATGCTCACCTGTAATCAGCAATCAGCTTTTTGTGGCACAGCTTCACCGTCCTACCACCCCACCGCAAACTCAATATTCTGTCTTGGCTTCCATTTAGAGGGCTTAATCCCTACATATTATCCATCCCATAACGAAGGTCCTACAATCCCTTTAAGTCATTTATAAGTCCCTGAGCTCTGATAGGAGGGGGACGGTGGTGGCCCAAGGTGTGCCACAAATAAATTAAATCACTTGCTTGGAAACAAATAAACTAACCCTTTTGGTAAAGGTTTATGGAAAGACTGTGGTTTCAGTCAAAATAAGTAGTTAAGATTAGAGGATGATCATTATCAGTGGTTGTGGAACAGCTGAAACTGAAACTATTGTAACTGCCAGCTTGAATTAAAGCCCAGTGTTTTATTGACCCATCCATCTCCCCCAACCTCCTCCCTCCACTTCGTGTGTCACGTGACTTGACTCTGTGTAATGACTTAAATGTACATATGTCATCTTGGGGCATCTACTAGAACTACTGATGCCCTCTAACACGAGTGCTAGAGGACAAAACAAAGCATAAATATGGATGATAATAACCAGCATGTACAAATAACCAATGCCCTTGAGATTTTTGTTTACTTGTGTTGCCCCTCCTCTAGGTGTGATGGATGTAAAGTTTGGGTAATCAATTAACTGTCTGCCATTTATTTTCTCTTCCAAATAAGCCTGGCTCACCTGAAGTTAACCTGTTTCACCATCTGGCTGCTTTTGTTCCTTGCTTCACTTCAAAGCAATTACTCTTGTAAGTATTATGTTAATATAACTAATAAAAATGACAGCCAGCACTGGAAAATATAAACTAAAGGTGCAACCCTTGAACAATGCAGCCTGCGTTCACAACCTTTTCCCATCACTGCTTGTACATTCTGAAGACACATTAGTGTATTACTGAGTCAAGTCTAAACAACATAATCCCATTAAGTAATTATTTTTTGATCACGCAAGCAGTGATTGACATGGATGCTTTTGCACTGGATTGCACCGGATTGCACATGTGAAAAAAAGGCCCACACAGCCAAACACACACACGCAAACAGCAAATTGCTCGGGGCTGTGGGTCCGGTATCTGACAGGTTGTGGGAGGATCAAAGTTCAGATTTTGAATGTACTGTAAAGGGAAAGAACAGAAAGAATAGAGGGAGTCAGGGAAGAGTAGATAGAGTGACAAAGCGTTGATAAAGCCCCATCAGGATTTATACTAGCAGGAAATCAGGAGGGACGATTTACAGAACAGCGTGGGCGAGAACGTGGCCAGAGTTTAGCAGAGGAGAGGCGAGACAGATGAAAATAAGAGATTGTAATAATAGAGGAGAATTTGGACTGTATCAAGTCATATTTATCAGGTAGAAAACTAAAGTCCCCTACACCCACCCCCTAACTATCCCCTCGCTCGCCTCCCTGTTCTTCATGGGAAGGAAAGCAGGATGTCTTTCATCCAGTTCAGCTGAAGGATCAAAGCCAAAAGGCTACTCTGCTGAAACTGACCTCAATTTGCACTGCTGCACACTCCACAACTCTCCAACATACACAATCCTATAGCGCTCATTATAGCCCCAACACCGCCTCACGCTGAACAACACACATGCTATTTCCCTTCCTGTATGCCACAGTACCTTATCCACTTAACACAGGAAATCTCTCAGCACCTCCAATCCATTAATAGTACATTTTATAGCCTCCACATTAAAACTACGAAATATTACCTCCAGTAAGCATTATTTATACAGTCCTTTACCATATATCACCTATTATCAACTTTGATTATCAGATATGCGTTGTACTAACATATAACTTGCATCTGTGTTGGTTAAACAACCTGTTCACAATAGCGTTACCCTGCTCCAGACTTCAAAGAGCAGCCTGTGTTTAGCTTCCTCTGTGTCTTCTTTCTCGCTGTTTTCAATACAAACAGCCACTCTACTTCAACTCCCCACCCACACACACCCACTCCCACACACACACGAACACACACATACACGATTTGTGTACGCATATATACATACTCTCAAATGTATATATATTTACACCCCCAAATAATTCAGTTTCTATTGTAGATGTAAAGGCAGGTAAAGGTTGAAGACTGAATCACACGTTTATTTATTTATTTATTTTGGACTTGTCACTGCTCTTGTGTTGTAACTGTACTTTCTTTCTTTTGTGATTTGTTCTTCATCTGTACATATATGCATATTTATCAACTGTGTATTCTGAAACCAAAATGAAGGCACTTGTTAGCTCTATATCATCATGCTTACCTTCCTTGCCTATTACATATATTTTGCATTACATCACATGTAACAAATCTCACTTAAATTATTATTTGATGTGGAGTGGACAGCAGTCATTCTCATACAGCAATTCAGAACAGCATTGCTGGAGTAATGAAGAACTCTGAAACTTTGTTGACGCTGCATCAAAGGTGGCAGTTAGCTTTGTATAATTATTACACTACTTTTTTTTTTTACATCTCTTTCAAAGTTGTTTTCATTTCATTGTGCATGATTTATTATTATTTTCCAATTGTTTTCCTTTTATACTCTTCCTCTTACAGTAATCTCTATCTTGTGAGCAGACTCTATTTTCCCTTCCAAATTAAATCACTTTTTGTTCCTCACTTGAAGCGTTTTTGAAATGAGGGATTTGTATATAAGGATAAGCGGAAGAAAATGGATGGATGGATGGATTTGTATATTGAATGTGTTTTTGTTTTTTTAGGTTAAATTAACTAAGTATTTCAATATTGAAAATTTGTGAATGGTCAGATTTTGGTAGATAAGCATTTCTTGATTTTGATTCTTTAAAAAAATATCACTTTCAGATGGTTTTAGTGAGTCAAATTAAATGTACAGCTCCCTACAGTTGTTTGACATTTAACATTTGTGAATGGAATATATTTAGACTATATATTGATGTAAGGATGAGTAAAAGTAGCCTCTGTATTATACTAAATTCAGAAGGAATATATGAAATATAATAGGTTTTCCAACGTAGAATGTTTTTCAAACAATAATCAGCCCTTTAAAGAGTTTAATGTGATTTCAAATGCTCCCTTAGTAGCTACAGGGAGGCTGGTAACCCTGCAGTCACATCCCCCC
>VUQI01004115.1:0-11542 GCA_015106735.1 Paratilapia polleni | reverse complement strand
GTCCTACAAAATGACCTCCAGCAGGCCACTGGTGTGAATGTCTCTGACCAGACAATCAGAAACAGACTTCATGAGGGTGGACTGAGGACCCGACGTCCTCTAGTGCGCCCTGTGCTCACTGCCTGGCACCGTGGAGCTTGATTGGCATTTGCCATAGAATACCAGAATTAGCAGGTCCACCACTGGCACCCTGTGCTTTTCACAGATGAGAGCAGGTTCACCCTGAGCACATGTGACAGACATGAAAGGGTCTGGAGAAGCCGTGGAGAACGTTATGCTGCCTGTAACATCGTTCAGCATGACTGGTTTGGTGGTGGGTCAGTGATGGTCTGGGGAGGCATATCCATGGAGGGACACACAGACCTCTACAGGCTAGGCAACGGGACCCTGACTGCCATCAGGTATCGGAATGAAATCCTTGGACCCATTGTCAGTCCCTACGCTGGTGCAGTGGGTCCTGGGTTCCTCCTGGTACATGACAATGCCTGGCCTCATGTGGCAAGAGTATGCAGGCAGTTCCTGGAGGATGAAGGAATTGATATCACTGACTGGCCCCCAGACTCGCCTGACCTAAATCCAATAGAACACCCCAATCTGACGCCTCCAAGTTGCACCTCAGACTGTCCAGGAGCTCAGTGATGCCCTGGTTCAGGTCTGGGAGATCTCCCAGGATACCATCCGTAGTTTTATTAGAAGCATGCCGTGATGTTGTCAGCCATGCAAACAAGCACGTGCGGGCCATACAAACTACTGAGTACCATTGTGAGTTGCTGCAATGAAATTTTGGCAAAATGGACCAGCCTGCCGCATCATTTTTTCACTTTGATTTCTGGGGTGTGTTTGAATTCAGCCCCTCTGTAGGTTGATAAATTTCATTTCATTCCATCAAACGATGTGGCATCCTTTCATTCCTAACACATTACCCAGTCCATATCAGTATAGATATCCAGCAGGATGTTTTTTTTCCCATTGAGATCTGATGTGTTTTCAAAGTGTTCTTTTAATTTTTTGAGCAGTGTACATTTTCTAGCTCACATTTTTTTCTGTCTTTTACTTGTGGTGGTGTTTTATATCCTCCTATTTTAATTTATTCTGTAGTACTGTGAGCAATTTAGGATCTCTGTGGAAGCTGCGGGATTTATAAACTTAGAAGTCATACATATATTTGCAAGACAAAGTTTGTGAAGCCCCTGGAGCAAAGATTTACAATTTCTTTTGTGAGAGTGTCCTGGACCAATACAGGCAGCATAACCTAGCGTGAGAAAACCATAACTCCCAGAGAAAACCTGTGCAAGCATGGGGAGAACATGCATACTCCACACAGAAGGGCTCCTTCTGGGTTTGAACCCAGGACCCTCCTGCTGTGAGAGAAACGGTGCTAACCATAACCACTGTGCTGCCCAATATCTGCATTGATTACTCATACAATGTGCCACAAATATAAACCATGTAAAGAAACAGCACAATTCACACTGCAGACTGAAAAAGTAAGTCTCGTGACCCATATAAACCCCCTTCTGTATCAAACATTTCCTGTAGCTGCTTAAGTGAGCTGCACAACAATGAGGATCTTTGCACTCTTTTCAACAAAACTGCTTCAATTCATCAATATTTCGGTGATGTCTTGATTGAAAAACCCTCTTCATGTTTTGCCACAGCATCTTTAGGGATGAGAATTGAGAACCAGTAATCATAAGCCTCCAAGATTTTTATTTCCTTTTATCAGCATTTGTAAATTTTTCCTCATAGTGGCATATAATAGAACAATGATGTCAAACTTGTGGCAGTGGAGCTTTTGCACACCTGAGTTACATGCAAGCCTTTTCCCAACTGTTTCTACACTGTTCAGCTTCAGAGAGAGTAAAACAGTTATGCAGGCCTACTTTCTTTCCACACAGAAAACTGATCTGCAGCCAGTAAGCTAATCAATAAAGAATTGTGCCTATAAGCAGAATATATATATATATATATATATATATATATATATATGTTTTTTTTTCAAACGCTCTCATCTTTGGGTGATTGTCTTGTTCCATCACCCAACCTCTCCTAAGCTTCAGGGCATGTCCTGCTGCCCTGACATTCTCCCGTAAGATTTCCAATTCATTGTTCCTTCAATGGTTGCAAGGCATCCAGGTGTGACCTTTGCAGCCCACCAATTCATTGGGAGAGTACCAACAGTCCCGAATTTGCTCATTTTGTAGAGAAGGTGGGGACCGATGAACACTCAGGTCTTTAAAAATGCTTTGTAGCATTTCCCAGCTTCGTGCATCTCTGTAATTATTATAAGGTCTTAAAAATCTTTTGGATTGAGGCAGGGTACGTGTCAACCAACTGTTTTCAGTGCAGTGAGAATTCCAAGGCTTTTTCTAGCATCTGTACAGTCTGTATAGTGTGCTGGTTACGACCCTCAGCGGACGCGGTGCGGACAAGCAGTTGCCTGGCCGAAGCGTCTTAATGAGCCTGATCAATGCGGCCTGCCTACAGCTAGAACTCTGACTACACCAATGACGCATTAGGTTATAAAGGAGAGGCCTTGCTCTGTGTGTGTAGCATTACTCATGGTGTGGAGATATAAATCTGTTTACACGGTCACACTGCGGACCTGTCTCACTCACTCACTCAAGGTGAAGACTTGGTTTAAGAATTGGTGTTCTAAATACATGAAAACACAACAAGGCCACTACTCCGTGTGTGTGTGAGAGAAGAGCAAATAATCTATGTCAGTATCAGCAGGGGGCACTTACAAACTCAGATAGCTTGGCATAGGCTAAACCTTCACCAGGTCACTGAGGATCTTTATTTGTATCGATTATCCAATGCAGGAATGTGCCATATTTACCTCATCAAATCTGTCGAAAGAGGAGCCTTCCTGCATGAACTCAGGCAGGTGCTTCTGCCAATTGAATTCGTAGGACTTTGTCATGGCTGCTCACAAGTCTGAAACACAAATCAAGAAAAGACACAAGGAAAGAGAAAGACACAAAGAGTATATTAGTACAAATGTGTAACAACCACACAATGATTTGTGAGCCCAGCTAGTCTACCTGGGGCTCATCCAAAAATATCCTCTCTTGAGAGAGAAAATAACTACGTATATTACATATATTACATATATAACCACTGACCAATAAACAAGCTCAGACAGAATTTAGTTGCTAATGTGGGAAAATATTCATTTATTATTAGGATTTATCAAACATTTAAGGCACACTCTTGTCCCCTGGAATTCTTGACAAAGAGATGTGGGCTTTTACAGTAGGTAGTATGATCACAACCACAATCACTTGGTCGAGCAGTTACTGACAACCCAAAAGCCCAAAAGTTAAAGATGTAAAAATACTCTACAAGCAGCCTCACGCTGCCACACTGCTTTGGAGCTGTAACGAGTAGTGAGGCAGTGTAAACGGGCCTGGCAAAGGAAACATGGGCGCACAACATCAGAGGATAACCCAAGCACACATGGAAGTGCCAAAAACTGCAGTTCCTTAAGTGACTACTTGAGGCTAGCTCCAAAACTCCCATGTTAAAATGTTCAACTGTACAGCAGAAATAAACACGTTTACAGCCTGGTACCCATTTATGACAGCTGTACAGGAAGGTTTTTTTTTTTTGTAGAACGCACCCATTTAGGTCATTTTAAATCCAAAGTTTTGTATTATTAGGGTTATCACTGCTTTTGACTGACAGGGGATGCCAACACAGGGGGCTACAGGTACTAGCTACATCACTGAACTAGACCTCTCAACTGTGTTTGTGGTGTTGGTGTCTAGTTAAAGCATTTTTGGTGGGTTGCTAATTGTACTAACAGCCCATCCAGCCCATCTGTGCTCCAGTTTTGGTGATTCAAATACTTACTTAGCACTAATTAGTAAGTATGTGAATCTGTGCAATGCACCCATACAGCCTACTGGTTCTCCTTGCTAACCAAGCCTGCTGTTATTAGCTTATAACTCAGCTCTCCATTCTCTCATCCAACTACCTTCACTTCTGGATCCCCAAAACAACCATAATGCTAAAATTAGGAGCATGGGTGTGCCTGAACAACACAAATTGAGCATATCTCAGAGATAAAAAGTATCTGAGGAAGGAATTTCCTCAGTCTGCTTTTATCTTGCACCCTGAAACCAAATGGATGTGCACTGCACTCCTCTTCAAATACTAAAGAGCAAGTCAGGCTTGATTCATGTGACACACCTGCACGTGTATCATCACGTAAGACATCCTGCTCAGGGAAGGGGGGAGGTAACTGTAATATTGTTGATGACACCACCCAAATATAGGCTCCCCCTACGTCAAGCACAAATGTGTCAGGCAAAACTGAGAGGGAGAAGTGCACTTGAGAACGTGACATACTATGTATAGTCTAAGAGCTCAGACGGTATTAAGTCATTATGGGAATACTCTGAGGTGATTTGATTTTCATCCGCTGATCTTCCAGCCTATTGGGCTACAGAAGATTGTCTAATATATAGAAAATGAAATGCATATATACACATAAAATGGAAACTGGATGCTGATGGATGAGAAGACAAAGAGGGGAATTGAAGAAGGGTAATGGGGAAAGGGAAAGAAATATGGACAGATGTCAGTGTGTTAGAAAAAATGTTGATGAGAGAAAGATATGAAGGGACAGGGAAAAATAATGAAAGGCAGAAAAAAAAATCAGTGCACTAAAAGTAAGAGCCTGATATAAAGCCAGTGAGAGGCAGAAAGATGTGATCTGAGAGATGAGGAGAGAGTGGCATGAGAAGCGTAGAGATAAAACAGAGCAGTGGTGGGCAGGGAGAGATAGAAGAGTGACACAGCTGTGAGTGACAGAGGCTGGGGGAACAGTGGTGTGTACAGCAGGGGGGTGTCTGCTTTTGATGTGGGGAACACAGATCAGACAGCATCAACAGGGGTTACAGAAAACTACCGGCTGGGTGGGCTGCAGTCCACCCCTGGCATGACAAGTACAGATGAAGCAAGGGTTCTGGGATGTCTGAAGGCTGTCATTTTGAAAATACAATGGTTCAGAAAAAGAAAAAAAAATTGTGAGAGCTACTCTCACTAGTACTGGCAGATTCAGCAAAAGACACCATTACTCAATAGAGACAGCAGATCACATCAGAAGATTTGAAAAACACGCTACTGGCTTTTAATTTATGCAAATTAAGATATTTTTGGGCTTTTGTGATGTACATCACACTGCTACAGGAGATATAGCATCCAGGCCAGGTCAATACACCTACTGATTTATAAAAAAAGGGGCCAACCCCATGAAACCAAAAGTGGAGTGTACCACAGATGTACTCATCCTGCCAGGGGAATGAAAACACAGATACCCAACGAGTCCCTACTAAACCAGATCTCAAGACAATGTTACACACTGTAAAGCAGATTCAAAATCATTCATATAGGACATTTCACATCTCTAATTTGGACTAATTGGATTGTGCTTTCCTGTCTGACGGTAGCCTAGATCTCACTACACTCAACAGTATGCATTAGATAACATTTTCCTCAGCGGGATGAAATCTGTCCAATAGCAGTGCAGCAGCTGAGGTCCTATAAGGCCACGCCAGCGCGCACACTTGGGCCTCTGAGCTCCTAGAAGTGTGAGTGTGCACGTGAGGAGCTATGGGAAGCTAACAGAAGTCAGTGAGGTCCGAGCCCCCTATCCAACCCCTGACAGTGAGATAATTACGATAGATAGGAGCCCCGTGAGGAACACTGTTCCCAGCCTCCTCTTTTAAAATGGCAGCTAGGGTAACCCAGCGGTCCCACACCTCATAAACTAAAATTAGGCTACAGCTACATCAGACAGCCAGTGGTGGAAGGGTTGACTGGGGACACACTCAAATGGACACAAGTGAACAACAGACAGAGAGCATGTGTCATGGCTGTAACAATAACCACAACAGCTACTAAGTGATGACTAAAACTTTAAAAACAACTTAGTGGAAGTGCAGGAAACTGAGGGGGAAAACAGTGCTTTTTAATAAGACATGTTCCATTTGATCTTTCAGTACATCATCATCTGATGTTTTTGGTGTTACTGTTGTGATGCATTAATTTAAAATCTTACTGCATCAATGTCAGACAAAAAGTATTCAAAGTATTTTGGTTTCAGTTGGACAGGATTTTTTTAAATTTTTTTTTTATTTCATGTCATCTTTTCCTTTTGTAGCGGCAAAGAAAAATTGGTTTCTCTGTCTCAAGGTTGTCAGAGTTACAGGATACATTCAAATTAGAAGACAAATTAAAGGAAAAATCTGAACTTTGGACCTCTGTGGTGAGGGGATCTGTTACACTGTGTTAGGTAATTTGCTGGCATGGCATGGGTTCACAAGTAAAACTCCAACTTGCGTAATTATTACATACTTTGCATCTTTCAGGGCCTGTGGGACTGAGGGACAGCCGTTTTTGGTTTACCAAAGGCTGAGCCCACCTGCTGTTGCCATGACATTAAGGAGCAAGTGGAAAGTGTCACTTCTAATTGCTTTCAGAGTGTAAATCTATTTAAGGAATGGTATGTGCAGATTAAATGAAAGCAGGTGGTTTCAGACGTCCTGTGCTTATCAGACCTCTTTCCAGGTTGAATACGTGGGTGGACCTCTGGTGTTTTAAAGAAAAAGAAAAGATATCCCACCACAGATGTTGATTAAGAGTCCTATGTAGATTACCACACAGTTCTGAGAAAAGATTTAATTAAAAGTAAGTGGAAACAGCTGGATAAGTGTGTGCTTGTCAAGGTCAAGAACACAGTTATGTGCTTCAAGTTGTAGTTACCACTTAAAGGGGATTTTTAAAAAAAGCAGTACTGAAAACAGGTGCCTAGGCAAAAAAAAAAAAGGCAGTGTTTATCAGAAATGTTAGTGAAACAGGTGCAAAACTTCACCTTTTCAGATTCACATTACTGGAAGCTATCATCTATTCAGGTAAGAACAGAGCAAGCTTAAGCAATTAAAAAGTACTCAATAACAAAAACAGCCTTAATTTAATATTTCCTGCACACATACTGTACGCAACCACTGTTTATAGGACCTGATGATTCACACCTGTATTCAGTATCCCTGAATTATTTACACCAGGGTGACAAGTTTAGAACCACACTAGAGTAGGGATAAAAGATCACAACTGCAGATGGGTGACAAATTAAAGGAAAAAATCTGAACTTTGGACCTTCTGTGATGAGAGAATCTCTTACACTGTCTTAGGTAATTTGCTGGTTATGGCATGGGTCCACAAGTAAAACTACAACACACAAACTGTTGCTTATGAAGCCTGACCAAAATGTAGAAAACAGATCGACTGAAACCAAGGACTGAAATTAAATTAAATTAATTAAATTTAGGAGACAAACTGTTAATGCTGGGAAACAGCTTATTGAAAAAGGAACTTTCACAGTAACAGCTGTGTATCACTGAAAAACAATATGGAGATCCAATGTGCATATTTTCTAATTATAATATGTTCAGTTGCCTAGGATTTTTTTGGAACTTAGTGGTGTCAGGAGAATTGAGTTTGTTTAAACAGCAGCTAAGCTTTGTGTACATACTGTCTGCCCACACTGTAACGTAGCATACATTTAAATTTCTGCTACCACTCCACACCCACACTGTTCACTTGATGTGCCTGTGTAAGTCAAATATGCTGTAACACTCATGTCTGGCATAGTAGAATATGGATTGTATTTTCCAAAAGCTTGGCCTATGTGCAAATCTGTTTTAATGCATTTGTACATACAGTTCCATTACTGACTCACTGTGGCATCCTGGTCTCTAATCTAAACTGTACATATTACAGAGTGATATCATGTCCTCTTATGTATTTATCTAGGATATTTACCTTGTCTTGCAGCTATGAGATTGTGAAAGTGACAGTATGCAGGCTCTTCTGTAGGGTTTCGGTAGCATTTCGGATCCAGCAGTTTGTTAAGCACCAAACAACTCGATATACCTCAGCATTATTTTTATTAGGAAAAAAATTAACTCATGCAGGTAAGAGTCTAGAGTAACATAAATTTCATCATTAGAGGGTGAATGCAAGGGTCCATGCAGACATCTGAAGGATTTGTTGTCCCCACTGCAAGAGCACGACTACAAGTGCATCCTCTAAGCGAACTAGACAACAGTACAAAAACAACCTCTCCTTAATGGTGTCTGCAGCTGTTCATGTGTGCATCTGCAAGGACCTATATTCACATCCTTACACTGCCTCTTCTCCAACAATACCATCAATTTTCCTCTCACACTATTAGGGTCATAACTGCCCTTGAGGCTGAACCCATCTTAGGACACACATATCTAACCACTCACCTGGACCAACTCACTGGAAAACAAATCCCCTGCCACTGAGAACAATTTTCTTCCTGTCCATTATGCTCAAATCCCAGTATTAACAAAAAGCTAGAGTGAACTTTCATTAGCATCTTTGTTATAGCACAATAAACTCCAAGTTCATAGCACTTTTTTAAGTGCAGTAGTCAACCCCAATCCATTCAGGACTAATTCAGTGTTGATTGCAATAACACAATGATAATATGTAATCAAATAATGAAAATGCATTACAGTCACTCACACATTCAGAACCCTGACAGTTTTCAAGGTATTTATTCTCTCTGTTAGCTCTGTGAGTCAACACAAACTTATTTATTATTACCTCATCACACAGAGCACAATGCAAACACGGGAATGGAGAGCAGTCGAATCCCACATATTCTGATGATGCTTTTATGGCATTTGGCATACAAAATCTCCAACAGATTATATACAGCTCCGGAAAAAATTAGGAGACCACTGCAAAATTACCAGTTTCTCTGATTTTGCTATTTATAGGTATATGTTTGAGTAAAATGAACATTTTTGTTTTGTTCTATAAACTACTGACAACATAACTCCCAAATTCCAAATATAAATATTGTCATTTAGAGCATTTATTTGCAGAAAATAGTCAAAATACCAAAAAAGGTCCAGTGTTTTCAGACCTCAAATAATGCAAAAAAACCAAGTTCATATTCATTTTTAAACAATACATTACAAATGTTTTAACTTAGGAAGTGTTCAGAAATCAAGGTTGATTTCTGAACACTTCCTAAGTTGCATTATTTGAGGTCTGAAAAGGTCTGAAAATTTTTTCCAGAGCTGTATGTGTGTACAACATGTTGGAAGCAATACTGACAGCATTAAGTCCTGTGCCTAATGTTCTAGGCTACCTTTACATTTTTCAGTACAATAATCCTTATAATTGCAGATGGTTGTTGGCTGCTTGTCACAGAAACTGCAAGTGAACCAAAAAATTTTATATATTACATCAATGGACAGTTGATTCAATTGAAATAAATGATAATGCTGACAATTCTGTTGCATCATATTATAAATCAAAACTGCATCTTGAGGATGAAAAATTAAACAACTTTTGCAGACAATTTTTAACAAAGTTATGATGCATACGGCTGCTCCCTACTCCTGTGTGGAGAGAGCATGAGATCTAGTATTCCATTGTCTGACGATATTTTTACTGAATGACACACCCAGCTGGTCTGCGGATGATGAACGTAAATTTGGAGACACCCAAGTTGCACCCAACTAGTCTGATGCGTGCAGTAACACTGATGTCTGTTATTATTTTACAGCAGCCTGGTGTTTGGAGCACATTATTTAGTAAGGGTAACCACAGAGCCACTGGTCAGAGCCAATTCCCAACAAGATATGAACACCTTGCCTTGCACTGCATGAAAAACGTCTGTACTGAGACTAGTAGTTGCCAAGAAAACAGAGTGCGATCTTAAATCAAAAACATGAAAGAAAAAGGGAAGAAGAAAGGCCAGAGAAAGCCTACATAGTATGGAAATGTGCTCCTCAGGACAAAATAACAGAAACAATTCCTACAATATATAAATCAGCCAGAGTAATGCTACATTAAACATCATTTTGACATGGTACAAATAAAAATATGATGAAAATACACCTCAGGGTCAACTGGTTTGGTTAAAAAAAAAATCTATGTTATGTTGGCCTTTGGCAAAACTATCACCAACCAGAGTATACAGAAAAAGAAGAGCATTATTCAAACACTGGGAACAGACTGCAACAGGTTACTGCTCTGAGGCATCTGTTTTACAGACCATGTCTGTAATGTTCATGCAATATCACAGCCAGGCAATATTCTGGCGGTGGTAGGTTTGTTTAATTGCATTACCATGAGACCATGAGATAGATTCCAGCTCATGTTTGCCCAGCGTTTGCTGCACACATCAGGCACACTCCGCTCACGCCGTGTGACACAGAGCAATATCGTACAAATATGACTGTTTACACTGGACTGAAGTAGTCTTAAATTCAATGACAGACCTGAAAGGAACTCAAAGTTTTGTTACACCAACAGGACCTCTTTTCTCTGAGAAAACAGTTTGCAGGAGTGAAATCAATATTAATAATGTCTGTGTCTGTTTTTACATTTCATTAACAAGAGCGTTATAGAGGGGGCAGTGTTTACTAAGGAACAGTACTACTGCAAAAAGGAAGGAGATCTGGTGTGCGTGTGTGTGTTCTTGCTTGTGTATAAGATCACTGATTTCACAGGCTATCACACTTTATCATGTCCAACTGCAGCTCTGTGTAGTATGCCAACTGCATGTTACTGCACAAAACCTGGCATGCAGGGGACAAGTTGAGAGAGAAGAATCGACGTCTGATGAAAGAGTGAGTAGAGGAGTGAATGGAAAAGCTGAATGGTGGAACCCACCGCTAATCAGTGCTGAAATTCCCTTTTTACTCGTTTCAATTGATCCACATTTGGGTTCCACTTTGCTCAGTGAGTGAGGGCTAACTGAGGCTTCTGCTGCCTCTCCAGCAGTGTGCGTGACTTCATGTGTGTGTGCATGTCTATGTTTGGCTAGGCTTGTTTGACTTTTTAAGTAAGTAGTGTCAATGTGTCTGTCGCCTCATGTTTAAGTTTGTTTTCTTAAACCCACTTAGTCCACTTAGCCTGAAGAGTTACTAACAGGAATGTACTGTAAATAGAGCATAACCTTTAGAAGATAGTGTTAGCTTACAGGTTGCTGTAGATAAATAGGGTGGTGATGAGACAACTTTGAGCTTGAAGATCCAGACTGTCTTGGACAGGAGGGGCATTCAAACCCCAGAATCAATTTTTTTTTTTAGTAACATACAGAGACAATATGACCGAGCAGCCTCTCTTTAACACATTACAGGCTCCTTATATACTTCATTAAAACATGAGTGGATTGAAAATTTTAAATAAACCTCAGATGGTTTTCTTCACAGTGAAGAGGTCTGCGAGCCTAAAAGGTTTGTTTTTGTCCCCTGACTCATCATTTGTTGCATGCTGCCACCAAATTACAGCCACAGATACAGGATGCTCTTGAGCAAGGTACACTCAACAACTGCTCCAGCAAAGACCTGACACAGGACCTGAGAGATGCATCTGGCCCTTCAGCTGATCCGTCTACTGATCACTGAAGCCTCATCAGAAATGGTCTCAGTGGAAGGGTGGCTGTCAAGAAGCCATTCTTAAGGAAGGGAAACGGGAAGAA
>VUQI01004102.1:9123-19749 GCA_015106735.1 Paratilapia polleni | reverse complement strand
AGAAATGGCTTTGTAACCCTTTCCAGACTGATCGATGTCAATTACTTTGTTTCTCATTTGTTCCTGAATTTCTTTGGATCGCAGCATGATGTCTAGCTTTTGAGGATCTTTTGGTCTACTTCACTTTGTCAGGCAGGTCCTATTTAAGTGATTTCTTGATTGAGAACAGGTGTGGCAGTAATCAGGCCTGGGTGTGGCTAGAGAAATTGAACTCAGCTTTCCAAAGATGTGATCAACCACAGTTAATTTATGTTTTTCACACAGGGCCATGTAGGTTTGGATTTTCTGTTTCTCTTAATAATAAAAACCTTCATTTAAAAACTGCGTTTTGTGTTTACTTGTGTTATCTTTGTCTAATATTTAAATTTTTTTGATGATCTGAAACATTTAAATGTGACAGACATGCAAGAAAAAAAAGAAATCAGGAAGGGGACAAACACTTTTTTACACCACTCTAACTTTAAAACGCAGACACTGACAGAGATTCCTATCATGTATGAACAGTCCATGTTAGGTACTGAAGAACAAAAACACCAGTGTGAAACTCTCCATTCCCATGTCCACCATGTTTCTGAGCTAACAAGCTATCCTGGAGCTCATGCTAAGTAAGACAGCTGTCTTACCCTTGCTCATAGGGGGTCATCTGATTGTTGCGGTTTTCTGTCTAATATTGTAGGGTCTTTACCCTAAAATATAAAGCGCCTTGAGGTGACTGTTGTTCTGATTTGGCGCTATATAAATAAAATTGAATTGAATTGAATTGAATTGAATTACATTCTGTGGTACATTATCTAAATCTGCTTATGGTCAAATAAATAAATGCCATCCTGCTGCCTTTTAAATCTCTTTGAGCTTTAACAAGTGTTCCTCCTTCATGATCAGTTTTCCACATGTATTCATCCTGTGTTTTTGGTGATCAAAAAACACAGAAGTGTTTTGTTTTTTTAAATGCATGGGCTCCTCCAGAAACTAAAATGTTTTTTTGCAGTGTTCCTCACTGCCAATCATTCCATCTGACAGGTCAGAGGATCAAGGTCTGAGGGGCCTCTTCAGTTCTGATTCAGTTTGTTTCTATTAGACTGCCTATTATGGTTGAAAATGCCTGAGCGGTTGACGGTAGAAGAGGAAATCATGGGGGGGAAAAAGATGATTAATAAACAGAGAGCACACTGAAGTGTTTCATTACCACTCAACATGTTGGAGGGAAATTACAAAAAAAAAACAAAAGTTATATTTAGCAGTAGTGCATGAGACATAAAAAGTCAAGATACTTGTGTTGGTTGATACATGAATAGCATTACAAGCTCTATTGGCTTTTTAAAATTTATTGATTTATTTATTTAGGTTTTTATTTGTTGTGCAGAAATTGCCGCAAAATGATTCAGTTATTAAAATTGTCAGACATTCTGTGTCCTGATGTCACCGCAAGATGTTGATGCCAAAATGTTGGCTAAGCTGTTTGTGCACACCATATGCTATCAGTGTGTGTTGCTCTTTACTGTTGAACACTGGTCTCACAGCAGTTTCACATTCTCCAGTCAAAGCTGACCTTAACGTTTGCACAAGACCACAGAGAAGCAAAGACGCACCAAGAACCTAGTAAGTGCTGGAGTGTAAATTCATTCGGTGTCTGTACGTCATCCTCTCTCATAGTGCTGACAGACAGGAAAAGATGAAACATGACAGGCACTAATGGAAAAGTCCATCGGTGTGATTTTCTTTAGCTCTTTCCTATCTTTACGATTATCGCTCTGCTATATTGTCTTATTTAAACAGCACATTTCTCACACATATATTTCAGTGTGCAGTACTTCATCTTTACCTGTGATCTAATCTAAAATTGAAGAAACCAGAATATTTTCATGATGTGACAATAAAAGAGTACCCCAAAGACGGGTCAGTTGACAATGACTTGTGATTGATAAGTCATCGGGTTATTGAAATAAATGCAGGTTTACAACAACAGTGAGTTTAAATGTAAGGCCTTTGGGTTATCTGAGGACGGACGTGCACAAAAGTTGGAGGATTTATCAGCCCAGCTTCCAGAATTAGCTGAAATTGTAGTTTCCTACTAGTCAGACGATATTACTACATTAGCAGTTTTCTTGCTGGCTGCTGACTGTATTTTCCTGACCCTGTCCAGGCCTCAGGAGACAGTGAACAGACTGAATGTGTTCAGGAAGTGTATACTGCATGTTGATATCAGTGACTACAGACAGCCAATGTTGATAATTGAAACCCTGATGGAGTTTTTCTGTGATGTATATTGAATATCTCTGCATGCCATCTGTGAATGCATGCGTGACTTAAACCCCGTGGGGTTGGTCTACGGCCCATTATTCATGTTTTCACACAGTCGCCTTGAATAGTTAAACAATGGAAAGAAACTTCAGTAGGCTACATGAATGCAGCTCCCATTACAACTCTATCTGCTGTATACTGTTTTGTGTATGTGTTAATGGCCTCTCTTTATACCCGTCATTTTCTGAAAGATATATTTTCACCCAAACTCCATTAAGTGACCCCACTGGGCACTTTCAACATGTTGGGCACTTTCCAAAGGCTGCTGCTCTCTATAAATTTGCATACCAAGAGCTGGAATAATGGTAATTATCTATTAAAGTGTAACCCAGTTCCAAGTGCACCAGCCTACTTTCTGCCTTACAGCAAAATTAGTGGGAACCTTTAACATCTGCAGCATGTGAGGGGGACAGAGAACGACTACATCAGGGTGGAGGTGATATTCATCCACCCACATCAGGGCCACTAAAAATTAATTCTGTACGTGCAACGAGAGGTGGCCGAACACGAGTGTTTGTGGGGTGTTACACAGCAAAGGTAAAGAAAAAAATAAAGAAGAAAACATTTAGCTAACTGAACTGATGAACATCCTCACTTGTCCTCATAATTCTTTGTTTTTTTCCTCCTAACATTTTGAGTTTTGTTTCTTGAAATTTGAGTGTTTTTCCTCCTATTTTTTTTCTCATAAATTTGTATTTTTACTCAAAGTTATGAGGGGTTTTTTTCATAGATTTGTGATTTTTATCTTTGTAAATTTTACTTTAGTTTCCTCTTAAATTTGATTTTTTTTTTTTCCCCCAGGAAATTTGTAAAAAAATTTCTTGTAAATTTGTATTTTTGTCCTAATAAATCTGGGATTTCTTTTTACTCATAAATGTAAAACTGAGTTTGGTATTTTTTTTCCCTCACAATATTACCTCCTTTGTTTTTTTAGTTCATCATTGAAAAAGTTTGTTGACCTACAGAAGTGGAGCACCCTCTTTGCACCTCAAGGTTCATGAACACACTGCTGCCTGTGATTGATTTATAGGAGCTGTTTTGGATTTCATTTAAAATGCCAGGGGCCAGATTAAGATGGTAGGTATTTTGCCTGTGTGCCCCTTAGATTTAAAGCGGTTGTCAAACACATTACCCTAAACAGCTGAACTCTTGCTTCAAATTACTAAACATTAACTTTGTATTTCATGATTCAAATTAATAGTACCGTTTCAAAAAAACCCCAAAAAACAGGGTCGTTGCTTGACAGAGAAAACAGTACAAAAGTGAGAAATAGAGGATCTACAATGAACTTGATTAAATTCCTGATGGGCATTTGCAAGTAGCACAGATAGTCATATTTTATTTTCTCTTATGTTTGTGTACACATGCACACAGCTACAGATGACTCGATGTAATTGAAAAAGCATGTTTGGATGAACCCTTTGAGAATATCAACCAAACAATGCTGCTGGGATAGACAATAATGTGAGTGACTCTGAAAGGTTTGTTATGTCGCTCAATTCTCAAGAAAGATCCCCGTGTACCTCAGCAACTCAATTGTCTGCTCATCATGCAAATAAAGTCGCACTGAGAGTGTGGGAAAGAGAGTATGAGAAAGGACAAGAGGAAGAGAGTGGGTGAGAGACCGAAGTGTACGACTGGCTGCAGGAGGCAGGAGGTTGGCTGGCTGGTCGGCTCTTTGCTTTGCTAATGAGCAGCTCATTTATATGAAGCAAAGAGTTCCTGCAGTGAGAGCGACACGGAGAAATCCGGTGGGAGAAAAAGGGGAGAAAAGAGTGAGAGGCAAAAGAGGGAGAGAGAGACAGATGAGAGATTCATGAAGAAAGTAAACTAGAAGAAGAGGAATAATAAGACAGTCATGGCATGAAAGAAAAAGATGGAGACCACACTCTGCCATCTAAAGCCATTAATGGGGGGGGGGAGCCCACACAAGCATTTTCAGATCATTTTCATGCTTCTCCAGGCTGCACATAACGCATTCATGTGTGTGTGTTTTATAGCCATCACAAGCAAAACAGGATTTTACATGAGGCCAGAATCTCCAGATTCCAACTCTGCAAATTATTTCTGAAAGGTTCGTTTTAGTTGAGAGCTAAACCAGAGCAAAAATCCTGCTTTCTTGCTTATTTCGCTTAGTGTGGACACGGTGCAAAGGGGTGGGGGGGAATGTAGGTGAAGTCATAAATGATTCAGCTGAAATCTCAGGACCTCAATTAAAAGGCTTTGAGAGGTGTGAGCTGGGCTTTCCCCAGTCCAACCATGTCCCTGTAGAGTTCATGTAAGTTCACTACGAGTGAACTTTTGACTTCATGGTGCTTCAGAGGCACTGTCGTATTGCAGTAATTATTTGAACAGCGACACATTTGTGTCATTTCACCTCTCCACACCATCGCCACTGATTGGAAACGAAGCAATCAAGATGTGATTAAAATGCAGACTTTCAACTTTAGTTCAAGGTGTTCAACAGAAGTATTGGATTAAACACTGATGAACGACACATTTATTCACATGTGACAGTTGACTGATAAGCCATTTCATAATGAAGTGTGGTAAAACTGTGTCACGTTCCAAATACTTATGATCCTGACTTAATGCAGGACAAGTCAGCTCCCATAGGCTCCCATGTTAAAATGCCCAACTGCACAGAATTAAAATATAAATTAGTGTTAGGGACACATCTCAATAGTCCCTACTATAAATTACACCCATGCTCACACTGCCCTTCTTTTAAATATTAATTTACTCTATAGCTGAAAAGTCAGAGAGAATTGTCTACAGAGAATTTTCTTTTTTCCTTTATTTCTGGTTTATTGTACATAGTACCATCCATGTGTATTATTTTTATTTCCTTGAGTACTGTTAATTTTTTTTTTCATGATTTGCTCTTCATGTAAAACACTTACTGTGACCTTTTTTGCAGCTATGACTCTACAGGGCTGGAAAATGAATCTTTTTATAACTCATTCATCTGGATACTGATAAGGCTTAAAGTTAGAGGCGAGGCTGCTTTGATTTACAGGTGGATGGTGACACAGGGGGCTGTAGCTGCTAGCTGTCTGCTAGGCTTCACCTCAGCTAATTGGAGTCCCTGAACTGGACCTCTGGACCGTGTTTGTGCTGTTGGAGCCTTTTGGACCTTTTTAATGCAATTCGCTGACAAAACGACTTGCTGTGCAGTTAACAGTACAAACTGAAGTCTGTGCTCGAATTTCAACATGCTGGCAGCCAAAATGTTATCACTGAGGCTTCAAAGTGCGGACTCCAGTATATGTGGCTGTCCATCTCTGTCTTAAACGTGTTCTTAACATTAATCCAGTAATAATTGTACATGATTAGAAACTTTAGGATTACCACTGAAACTCTGAGTTTCAGATATTCTAATTTTTCCAATAAACCTAAAGCTGCTTCTTAAGGTTCTTTTATCATGAATTAATCTGCAGATCACTTTGTTAATTCACTGATTATTCGTACACTCTAATCTCTCAATAAATCTGATTGCTGTCTGAATCCCACAGGTACTTACAATGATATAAAATGGTAAAGAGCAGCAAGTCTTTACATATTATGGGTGACAGTCAAGTTAAGAAATGAAAGATGTGTATATGTATATTGTATGTGTATATTCTAAAGCTGTTACTGCCCTTTCCTATGTCATTAGCAGAAATGGAGCCATGTTTTCCTGTTTTTCAGCAGGTAATCATCTGTCTGATGTTCATTCTTTTCTGTTTATTTGTTTGCTGCATTGTATTGCTTCTTCTGTGCGTGTCGTGCTGTGCTGATAGTTATTACTTCACTTTCTCCTGGCTTGTTTCCTGCATTCATTGTCTTCTGTGTATAAGCGATGGTGTGTTATGTTGTGTCGCCTCAGTATAAAAGCCATTCCAAATAAATGACTTTTAAAATGTATTGTACTGTATTGCAGTAACACTTGTGCTCTTCCGGGGCTTCTACCAACAATGATTCATGAAAGTCGACTTTGGCTGTTTGCTCCAACTGCCTCTGAGAGGTTAATAAATCAGAAGAAGCACGGGAAGAACAGGACTGCACCGTCCGAGCCTTGCTTAGGTGATGACTCCATCTCGCTGATAATTGCACTGTTTAACCAGCGGGGCATGTTCTGGATAATTGGAAGCGCTTGCCTGCTAAGTGGCGGCAGCTAAGCAGCAAGGTAATTCTTGCAGTGTATTCTTCAAGGTGTAATCACTTTCATCTCATTCTCGCCTTGTTGTTTCTCACAAAGGATCGTGTAAACATAAATGAATGCGCCTTGAGCAGAAACGGGGATGGCGTGGTGGTTTATCTTCTCCAGATCTGAGACCTGGTGGGATTATCTTCTCTGCTGAGTCCACAAAGTCATTAAAACCAAATAGTTCAGATGTCATGCTTATTCATCCAAGAGCATGCATGCTATTTGTACCAACCAATTCAAAAAGCAAATATGGCTCATCAGAAAACATGTTGCAGACTCGTGTCTCTTCTTTAAGAACATCTTCCTGAATAGCAAAATTAAAACTTTCTAGAGACTCCAAACTGCAGTCCACCAGGCGGTGGTTACGGTCAAAATTTTTTCAAAGTCTCTATAACTGCCCCTTCTAGGTTCTTATTCTTGTGATATCATACCTGACTCACAGCCAGAATTACAAAGCTGAGAAGAGAGCGTGACAGACATCCTCTGCTACTCCCTGCTGTCACTGATTGGCAAGAACTTTTTTTAAAAGTCAAAATTTTAGGTCAGTGTTGTTCTTTGATTTTAATCAAGTTCAGAGATATTTCTTATGGCATTTATCTAGCGACCAGGTTTGAATTGTTCAGGAGATCAGATGAATAATATGAAATACAGATACATTCATCACAGAATATCATTTGATAAACAGCAGGCATGGAAATTCTAATCTCAGAATTTCATTAAGGAAAGACATTATGTCTACAAGCAGCTGGGTTATTGTTGAGCCAAAACACTCAGCACAACAGCCATCAGTCCGCAGAGGTCACTGTACTTCTAAAGGCTCCTGTGAGACTAACCTTATATAGTGAGACCTAACCAAATAAATTGCTTAATCCCCCCAAATCTGCTTTTGCCCTTATGGTGATATAACCTTGTTTTAAGCTTCTGGTACCCCAGGTGCTGACAATCAGGTGCCTGATTGGTGCCTGATTAGCAGCACCTGTGAGCATGGACCCTGCTACAGCGGTCAGCTGGTGTCTACTCCAAGCATGCCACTTTTGACTGATCTGGATAGGGCAACTTCAAGCTGGTGACCAGCATGAGGAGGAGGTGCCAGGCTGTTGTGGCTGTGTATGGTTCTTCCTTATGCTACTGTGGCCCCTGTTTGTTAAATGAATAAATTGTTGAATTGCCAATATGTCGTGTTTCTTCAGACTTCAATCATCCAATCCAATAAATGACACCAAACAAGAGTCGATAGCAGAATAAGCTGTTTGGCAGAGAAGATTTGGGAAGTTCTTCATGGGCGCAACCCACATACTCAACTCTGCTGCTCAACCCACAAATGCATTTTCCTTACAAATGTGGCACCATTTAAAGGGAAATAAACAGGCTTTCCAACGGTATGAGATTTATTGCCAAGAAGCATTGTTACAACAAAGAAATAATTGACCAAACACAAATTTCCTGACGTTTTGTGCTAAGTTTATTTTATATAAAGTATCTGGCTCCTGCTCGGACAGGTTTGTCAGGTATGTTTTACTATTCCTCTGTGTTTCATAAGACGTCCTTCTTTATTGAGTCATGACAGGTCTGCTGGGGCAGTTTGCCATTCTGGTTACCTAAAAATGTCTGAAAGAGACAGGAAATGACCTCAACCTCATCTACGTATCTATCCAACCAGAACAGTTTTATCTCTGTTTGCTAGAGAGAGGCTGTGAGCCAAAAAAAGGACATCAAATAAACCATACACTATCAAAATGAGAACAGAGATGAGTTGTTTTTTTTTTTTTTTTTGAAGTGAGCCAAGTGATCTCACGCGAAACAAAACATCAAACAAACTCTTTATCTGGAATCTCCTACACGACGGATGGGAAAGGCAGAGTTGAAGTTGAACTAATTTGCCAAGTCCCCCACAGCCACCATCTACTCAACCCCCTTCAGCAGTGTTAAATCCAGATGCTTGAGAAATCACAGCAAACCACTCTTTAAATCTCATCTGTTGTGTTTGTGCCAGAGCAGATCTGTCAGAAACATCGTGGGCCTGTGATCCACTTCTCCCCACGAAGCTCTTCCCTCCTGCTGGGGAAGCAGAAGAGCGTGTCATCACTGTAAATAAAGACAGTCCACCATCCAAATAAATTAACTGGGTGTTTCTGCTGGAATCAAAACAAATCCTTCTGGCAGGCCAAGTAATCACCAGACTGTAAAATAACTGTGTCTGGAAAGCCAGAAGCCAGTATGACGTAAACTTTAAAAAAAATAATAATAATAATTTTGTGTCCTACCATGTGGTTTACTGAAGACTTTGGATGCTACTTTGGCAGGAAGATGTTGTGGCTTACAAAATTTTAAAAAATTACAACATTATCTTCCAGTCGAGGCACTTTCTAGTAACAAGTCTAAGTCCACCTCAATTTGCAGAGCCTATGCAGGTGAAAGGTTATACATGGTCCATAAAAACTATCTTTAGGTGTCAGAAATGTTGATTTTAAAGTAATGTATGTCAAAAACAACAACTAAAGTCCAACTTAACACCAGTAGTCCTCACATTCACCCTGGAAATATGGAACTGTGTCTATCAAAGGTGTTAGAAACAGAGTCGATACCTTAATTCTTTACAATCACACCATGCCAAGATGTTTCCCTACTTCACTTGTGATTTCATGGGTCTACTTGAATAATATTCATAATCCACTTCTTTGTCATTTGTATATTTTCCACCAAAATCAATGAGACCTGTTACTAAGTAACATTTTACACCAAAGGGATAATAAATAATTAATCTCAAATGTCAGTTTAACCTTTCACTGCTCATTGGTCAATTCCTTAGGCACCTAAACAGTTCCAACAGCCACAGCCTGGACTCTGCAAGCACTCTGAAGGCGTCTGCATACTGTGAAGGTACGGGTCCCCAGGATCTGTCATTTACACCCTCCTGATTCATAGTCAGTCTAATTAGACATGTAATTTACTGCTGCAGCGTTGTGCTCATATTCAAGGGTATAATGGCAGTACCGTAGAGGATACCCTAAGTACTTTATTTTCTCAAAGTGTAGATTATACTTGGGTTTTTAAAATCAGAGTTATATCATCAGATTTTTTGAGTTTTGGCATTGACTTGGTCCACAAGCACCAGTTCTCATGATATCCTTCCTGCATATACTTCAAATCCATCACAAAATTAGTTTCAAGTTAACAAACCTACCTGAGGAACAAGTGGTGGGTGGTAAGGGAAATTTTAGGCAAGATTTATAAAGCTAAACTATACTCTATAACATAGTACTTTTAGGCAAATTGTGCCCATGCTGTATTGTTAGGTGCCAATTAAGCTATGGAAAGAGTTCATGATAACAGTAGCTCATAGAGCTGGTACATGTACAACCCACGCAGCTCATTATTTTTCTAAGTCTCACCCTTACAGTTCCTCGCTGCCAGCGCTGCCAGTACCACCAACAGCACCACCACCGCCACATTTAATCTAGAAGCATTTCTCCTCTGCTGTCTCTCCTGCCTTTCATCGCCTACAGATATTATTTGCCAGCTGGGTGACTGCTGTTTTAAATAAGGTAATTGTGGTTTTGATCCTAGGCTGTTAACATTTTGAGTGGCCCTGGCCATCACAGTAATAAACCTAATTGTGCCTGCTGTGAAAATTTGGCAAAATCAAGCCCTTTTAATTATTTCAAGTGTTTAGTAGCTGTGTGTATGTGTGTGTGAAGTGAGAACAATGAGCTGTGGTCCACAGAGCCAGGAATGATAAACTGACTCAAGGAGAATTACAGAAAAGAAATTATAACATGAGTCTGGCAGCGTCTCTCTTTCCTCACCTCTGGACAAACTCTTGGACCTTCCCATCTGAATGGCCCTGGTCACTTGCGACTTTAAAAGACAGAGAGCTACATTTATGTCGCCAATCAGAAATGACAAGCAGATGGCCCACTGCTGATCTATGATACCACTGAAGCTCTTACTGCTGTCAGCCCATCTCCAGTTAGCTGTGACGAAGAGAAAATATGAGCCCATTGCAGATCCCGTAGTCTTACAGCAGCTTGATGTAAATTCCCCATGTATGAGTGACTTGGGCAGTTTAGGACAGGCCATTATGGCTGTTGGTATTGACAGAACAGAATTTATGGAGCAATAGGTATTGGACCAAA
>VUQI01004097.1:0-10023 GCA_015106735.1 Paratilapia polleni | reverse complement strand
GCTACCTTCGCCTGCACCGGCTACAGGGGACTGGCTAGCTACAGGATTTTCAATGGTGGGGAGTCGAGTCTCCAATTCATTGAGCCTGGCCTCCAAAGCTACAAACTGGCAACATTTATTACAAGTATCATTATTAATAAAGGAGGCCGAGGAATAGCTAAACATTTGACACACAGAGCAGGAAAGAGGTGAGACAGGAGAAGCCATGCTGACAGTGATTCGGCTACGAGCTAAGCTAGCGGATCCCTAAAGACACAATGAGTGAATAATATGAATATAAATTTGCAGGTGATTCACCAGAAGTGTGCTATTAATAAAGCACATGTAGGTTACACTATGAAAATAAGTCACTATATGAAAGTTAGTAGTTAGTTAATCAAGCTACACAAGTTAAGCTACACAACAAGCACCACTGTGCGATGCAACAGAAACAGGAAGTGATACGATACCACAGTCCACATCAAGTGAGAGCGCCACCACAGGACCACAAGACAAAATGCCCTCTTTAAATTTGTAGCTGTGTGTGTGTTTCGCTGCAGGAGAAGCCGTATAAATGCAGTGAGTGCAACAAGGCCTTCAGCCAGAAACGAGGACTGGACGAGCACATGAGGACCCACACAGGAGAGAAGCCTTTTCAATGTGATGTGAGTGCCCGACACCTATGGAAGACCGTAACTGCCTAAAATATATGAATAAAGAAATAAATGACTCAATAAATAAATCAATAAACTATTAAATGCATCTAAAATCTATCTAAATCTAAAAAATAAATGCAGACATTAATTAATTTTTTATTTATTTATCTTTGTAATGATTCCCATTTCACTTTGCCTTTATCACAATAACTACCTCCTAAACAAGTACATTTCTGAATTTTTGTTAACATTTCAACTTTTCGCCTACTGGTTGCCTGATGCCAGCATCACAGCAGAAATGGAAAATAAAATAAAAATAAAAAATACATAAAATTGAAAATTTAATGGGAAAGTAAATAAATGGGGGAATTATTACAAAAATTAAATGAATACAGAAGCAAATTAAAACAGAAATATCAATTTATGTCATATTTTATAAATTATTTAATGCCAACATTTATTTAAATAAATGTAGGCATTAAATAATTTAAATAATTTAATTCTATTTGAATTCATTTATTGGTCTTTTATTGTTTGTTTTTTTTATTGTATTTATTTATTTATTAATTTTCAGTTTTGGTCCTCCGTACCACCAGCCACTGTCTGATTCTTTTTTTTTTTTTTAATTCATGTTTTGGAAATATGATGGCATACTGGCACAAGGCCAGATGTGTGGAAGAGTTGGGGCTCGCTCAGAGGCAGATTTCGTTCTTCTTTGGAGGGGCCCAGTGGGCTGATTCACATAAACACATTTAGAGGATCAGAGGGAGAAATTACCCTCTGCTTAAAGTGTTGCAGGAGTAATAATTATTCTAAGAGACTGGGGAGGGAACACGCGACAGAATTTGTTTTTAGTGTTTGAAACAAACTTTTTCTGTGCCTTTGTTTTTGTCCAATTTTGTATTTTCTGTTTTTAATTTATAAAGCCACAACTGTCCTGGGAAACAAAACTGAAAAGTCTTATGAAAATCGAACTCATCAAACTTTGGTGGTAGATAAATAATACAAGAGATTCTGGGATGCGGGACACCTTTCAAACATTATTAACATTACAATTTCTTTATTGTTCTCCAGCAGCGGTTCACAAACTTTCAAAGGAAAGTTATTTTTTTGTAGCTTTTTCCGTTGATTTGACCTGGTCACAGAGACACTCATTCATGTAAGCTGCTTCTTCTTCTAGTCATAACAGTCAAATCTGTACACACAGATGTTATACATATTTTTTTGGTTTAGTGTGACTAACACTTTCCCAGAACATCATTATCTCTCATGTCTATCGTGAATAAATATACATAAGTCTCCTTTGAAATCATAGAAAAAGAGATGTTATTCAAAACTCCAGAACTTGCCTAATAATTATGAGGTTTTTCAGTATCAAAAGAAGTGACTGTTTCCTGCTTATTCATGGGTATATAACAAACAGGAGCTGCAAATGGCTTTTTTTTTTTTTCAAAATTAGGGATGTAACTATTCTAAAAACAAGACAAGAAACATGACAGAAACATCCATGGCCTCATGATGCGGTTCTGTTTTCCCGTGACATTCCCCCAACTCTCTCTTTCATACGTGCTGCCACCTCTGTTTAGCTCTCATTACCTTCATAATGAATGACATTGAGATAAGAGAAAAGTTAAGTGCAGTAATTCGGTGCATAAATGTAAACATACACGAAACAGTAAGAGGATTATGTGACAGAGAGACATCAGGAGGATTATGTGACAACCATGGCAGAGAAATGAACGGTACGTTAGTCAAGCTGTGTAGTGAAATACAGTTTAAGTGAGAATTTGATTGGTGTTGGTGAAAATAATTGAATAATAACAGTTGAGAAATAGTCCATCCATCCATCCATTCATTCTGGGTTGCTCATCTGGGCAGTCTAAGCAGAGACACTCAGACCTCCTTCTCCTCTGCCACCTCCTCCAGCTCTTCTGGTGGGACACCAAGGCGTTCCCAAGCCAGTCGAGAGACATAATGTCTCAAGCGTTTCCTGGGTCTGCCTCAGAGCCTCCTTCTGGACATGCTCGAAACACCTCACCAGGAGGTGCCCAGGAGGCCCAAACCACCTCAACTTGCTCCTTTTGATGTGGAAGAGTCATGGCTCTACTCTGAGTCCCTCCCCAGTGACCAAGCTCATCAACCTAACTCTAAGACTGAGCACTGACACCCTTTGGAGGAATCTCATTTCTGCCGCTTGTATTCGCTCATTCTTTGGGTCATTACCCAGAGCTTGCACTTGGCGACAGTGGGAAGGAAAAACTCCCTTTTAACAGGAAGAAACCTGCAGCAGAACCAGGTTCAGGGAGGGGCAGTCATCTGCCGCAACCTGTTGGGGGTTAGGGGAAACAGAAGAGAGTGGAAAGCATTAACCCCTTATGGGGGTTAATGCCGCGAATTATCTTCAAAATGCTTCTGGCCTGAATGCAGCCGAGGTGGCTTATGTATCCCACCAAAAAACACAAATAATACATTTTTTAATATAACTGTAAATAAATTCAGGCAACAAGGGGTTCACGCATTCTAATCTTGTGACGTGTGAATATTTAAAGATCGTTTTGGTGGGTTTAGTTACAAACTAAAAAGACTGTCCAGGATTCAATATATGGACATGGATTTGGAACTGTTACACCCTAAAATGTAACCATTGGGCCCAAAGTGAAGCAAAACTATCCCGACAAGATATTAAGTGGAGTGACAAATTCCATTAACTGTCTGCTACCACACCTTGTGCAAGAAGTGTTCTAATATGGACCCAAATGCAGGACTTAGGAGGCAGGTGGGGCCAACAGAAGGGAAACTTTGCTTACAAGCTGATGTCAGGACAAAACTACAGATGACTGTAAAAGCTGTGACTGACAATAGTTGTTGCAAAAAATAAACAAAAATAAAGCAAAACACTAGAAGAAACAAGTGTGAAAAGGAACATGGGCTTGAACATGGACAAAAAACTCAAACTGGGAACAAAGAGAGACAGCTAACTAAGGTATGAACATGCAAGGGAACAAGACACAGGTGAAACCACTGAGGGAGAGCAGACAGAGGAAGGAAAAAGAAGAAGACATGAAGTTAAAACACATAGACATACAAGGAAAATAAAACAGGACAGACGTAGGAAATGTGTGAAAAGGGTAAACAGTTAGAAACAAGGTGGGTGATCTATCTAAAGAGACATTAACTAAAACTAGGATACTAACATGACTCCCATATGTTTTTGCCCTGTGTTGAAAATCTGGGACATTAAAGGTAAAAGACTTAAATGATTTCAAACTGATCAAACATGTATTGTCCTATTTCTGTTGACTTTTGATCTGAATAGTGAAGTCATCCACAGCACTCTAGAATTCAAGCATCTCTTAATTAGATGAAAATCAAACAAAACTTAAAACACCAGACTGGATTATTAAATGATCATTTTAGCTTTAACACACCAGTAAGCCTCAATCCATGGCATTGCCTTGAGTTCTCAACCAGAATATTCACTGAGAATCATCTACAATTGTCGTTTAAGGACACACAATCAGTATCCCATTCATCTCCAGTGAAGCATCACTGGAACGCGTCTCTCAGCGACATTCAGCATTCATCTGGATTCTTTTTCCCAGCTTTGGAAGAGTCATGTTCATGTAAATAATTCAACATATAAACTATTAGAAATAATGGAAATAACATGTGGATTTTATTTTGGGGTGGATTTTGAGTCAGACAAAGAGATCACACGGTCCCAAGAACATTTTCCAGACGAGCTGGAGGGGTTCTGGATGCAGCGTCTGTCAAAACAGCATTAAAATGTTGTCGAAGCATTGAGCAACATCTGGGTTACCATGAGAAGCGGGAGGCCCCTCTCACATCAGCTGCTGTCACTCTTTCACTTTGTGAAATTGAAAATATTTTTCCTGACACAGCATCAGATTTATAGATTGTCGGCAACATAAACAACAACATGATAGTACATCAATGCAAATGTCGAAGTCCACCTGAAAATCTGTGGATGTGGTATCGTGATGGTTCTGCTGCTTTCATTCATAGCTTCTCTTTTTGCCGTTCGCCCACAGATGTAAGCTGTCTGTGAGATTTTCTGAATGTAATTCATAGCGCTGACGTTCTTCACAGATGGAGTGAGGAGGACACATGCTGTGATTCTCCAAGCTGTATGTTAAACTGCAGCTGAACGCCAGCCATTGGTGGATTATCCTGATTGATAGAGGGCCCTGAAGTCATTTGTACAGTGTAAAATGGCTCATTTAAGATGGATGTTGTGTGCATCCCCCCTCCCACTGCTACCAGTGAGGGAAAAAAGACATGTTTCTGTTGTTAAGTGTGTGTCCCATTTCTGCACCTATATTGAGACTCTACAGTGAGCAAAAGAATAATCAGATGTTGCCAGATTTAAATAAAGTTGTTTAAATATTGTAGTTATGACTCCTAAATCCCTGTATGTGTTGTGTTCTGTAGGTTTGTGACCTTTCATTCAGCTTAAAGAAGATGCTCAGCAGACATAAGCTGACACACAACCCCAACCGACCGATGGCAGAGTGCCAGCTGTGCCATAAGAAGTTTACCAGAAATGACTACCTCAAAGTACATATGGAGAATGTCCACGGGGAAACTGAGAGCTAGAGCCAATTAAAGAAGCACTGGCTGAAAATGAGATCTTATTCTTGAGATAAACTTCAGTCTTGTGCTCCAAACTGATACGCAGATAGAAGGATAGCAGAAATTTTGCTATTAACGGTACATGCATGTAGGATATGGAAAACATTAAGGCGAGTATTTCAAAATTGAAACATTGACTGTACATTTGTACTTTTTTTTCTCATACTGTTTCCATATTGTTTTTGGATATTTGAACAAACAGAATCCCAGATATGTTTGATTTGCCTCCGGAGCCAAAGTGTCTGCTCCAGTCTTTCTGAACTCTAACCAGTGTTACTGTACATGCTGCCACAACACGACCCATTCCACTGTTGTCTGAATACCTTACTGTACAGTTGTGGCCAGTTGCCAAATGATGAAGAAAACTTGCGACCAAAGACCTTTCTGCGCACTTTAGTTGTAACTGTACGCTTTCTACGTGTTCTACGTATTTTTCTGTTGCATATTAAACCATTTCTTTTGGGAGTGTAAATAAAGCAACAGTCTCCAGGGCTGAAAAATAAAGCCAGCGCAGAAGTGACAAAAACTGCAGTTCTCAGCTAAAGTTCTTGGCTAAATGGAGCCACAAAACTGGATCCTGATCGTGTTTGTGGTGTTGGTACTTACCTTATACGTACCTTATCAATAATGACCAGGTATCTGTGTCTATGCGTCGCACCCATAATGTATGGATGCAGATGTTAGCTGATAACATAGTACTCCTCCTGTCAGCCTCTCGCTAGTTCTGATGAACTGAAGGCCTTCAAGTAGGAGTACACAAACCAATGGGTGACCATCTGTCCACGGCAATCTTTTATATACAGTCTAAGGTCCAAACATGTTTAGATATACTGTACTCTTTTTAGGAGCATACTATACATATATTGCAACAGCATTGTTGAATTGCAAACTAAAGCTCTGGAAACAGTAACCAAACCAGCAAAACAGCAAGTCTTTTAATTACACCCATTTTTTGGATGGATTTGTTGGGTAGGTGTTTGACCTCCATCTTTACCTCAAGGGATGGGTTGAGCAGTTCCTTTCTTTCCCACGGCCTGTTGTATGGAAAGCAGTGGTGCTTAAAGCCTGTTACAGCTTCTGTGTCACAGATTTGTGGACAAATGTTTCCCAAATCTGGAACAAAAGGGGAGTCCAAAGTACTGTTTCTGTTGACTTTGGTAATGAATCGCTGAGTATGGTTTCATATAAATGTCCCCAGGGTGTTGTGCCTTACAATATGTTTACATTGTTCCTTGTTAATCATTGTTCAAACCAGAACTTCATGTATTTCAATAAAAGTGCAATTCTGCCCTGTTTTTTTTCATCTACTTTCAATTGCTTCCTCATTTGCTGCCCCTTTGATTAATGCCCATTTTTCACCAGTTTATTCTGAGACTGTGAATTGTCACTTCACACTTTTGTATTTTAAAATGTATACAACCTCATCACCTATCAAACATCCATTTCCTCTGCTCTTTGTAATTACGTGTTTGTGGACTGTTGACATTAAGGTGGGGGTGGGGTGGTTACAAGAAAAGAGGCTTTGAGAGTTGATTAAAAGTGTTCAGTTCTCGTTGTTAATCTAACCCCTATTCTTAGGTTGGCAGTCTGCTGGGAGTGAAGGCTAATTAAGGCCCCCCCCCCCGTTCTGAAGCCACAGTCACCATTCGCCTGATCTGTAAAGCCACACACTAAAGGGTGCCTCTGATGGTCTCTCTGTGGATGCAGGGACTCTTTCTCACATCTGTCCCTGCGCGGAGGCTATCGGGTATCTCAGGATATGACTGTGAGAATCTCATACATGTTGGACTTAAGTGGGAGAGCTGTGTGTGTTGTTCAAACTTGGTAAACCTTGCCACATGTGCCTTTGGCTTCCTAAGAACACATAACTGTTACAGCATGTCCGTCTTCACATCTTTGAGCATGTGCTGTTTTTTTCAACAATTAACTAATTTCTGGTATTCATGTTAGAGAACATTTTAGCTCCACTGCGCAGAAATAAAAACCTGCAGGATGCTTCTGGGCTCCTGACAGGCTTCCAGAGGAGCATGGTTAGCGAGGATTCTCAGATCACATGCAGCCGGGTTAACCGGCTTTCCCTCTGGAGCTTGGTTCACCACATGGCCATGCAGGGCGCGGCCTGAGCCACCCGGCCACGCTGAGGCCTACGCTGCCCGCGAAGCTCGTGCTACACGCCGCCTGCTCTTTAGTGGTGAGGCCTCCAGGACATACTGACGCACTCTTAAATACAGTGGCATTTATATTGCATCTTGTAAACAGTAGTAGTAGTAGGGATTTGCAACAGTGGAATATTATTGTCTGCCACACATCAAACTAAACTGGCTGACAGGTCAGATTGGGTGCTGAGATGCCCCTGCTTTTCATTATCGCTCTGCTCTCTTAAGCTTGTGTCTGTAACAACATGTCTCGCCTGTCACAGTCCATGTCTCTGCTTTTCCATTTTAGTCTTACAACACTGGATTTTCTCATGGGACTTTCCCAGTGACCCAGTGATCTTGTCCTCCACTTCAATCACTTTTTTTTTTTCACCCTGCGAGCATCTCTGCCTGCATGTGTCTCTCCCTTCCTGATGGGTGTATCATGCCAAAGCTCCCAGTCAATGTGTTTCTAATTACATGTTTTTACTGGAAGCCCCAGTTTCCTGTGTTGCCTCCCCATTTGTGAGTGTGGGCCAGACTGGGCTCCGACCAGCGTCCACAGAGCCAAACGCCAGCCCCGCCCACCGCGCAGGAGTATCATTACCACGCCGGCGCAGATTTATGGCAAACCACTGTCACGTTAGGAATGACACAGACACGCTTGTCTGACCCCTGTGTTTGGCTGGTGTTTCGTAGCAACAGGTAGCCTTCCCCTCTGCGGACCAGAATAAAGTGCAATGTGTGTGCCATGAAGAAGAATTTTAATACGATTGGGTAGGGTGCGTTTGGGTATTCTGGGTCACCCTTTCAGCAGTGATGGACATTCCCTTAAAGCCATATTTCCATGGAAGCAGACAGTGGCTCTTGGTTACCTAAAAATTCTTGACACTAAAAACCAGCAAAAGGTCATGGCACAAGGACTTCAGACAGAAACCTGCCTGTCTGAGGGAAAAAAACCCACACTCACCATTCTCATAATATTCTGTCTGGCTTGGTGATTTACAAGATGGTTCTAATTTAATCTTAAAACAGTACTCCAGGCAAAAAAGCAGTGTATCAGGTCAGGTAGACAGGGATTATTTCATTAGGAGGAAATGGGGAGAGGAACTATCATTAACCAGCACACCCCCCCACCCCCAGTCTACTTAGAGCACTACTTCAAGGGGAGATAACACAATACTTAAACATAAGTTCTTTTAATTTTTTAAAATTTGTTTTGCAATATGCCTTTTAAGACATTTGCTTTTAAAGCTTTGGTAATATGATAATATTTAGATTTTAAGAATGGATCAAATGTGTAATGGAAACACAGTTGCACACAGTGACAAGACCACAGAGAATTAACATAAAATTCTATGGCATGGAGAATTTCCGTGACTGGTGTATCTTCTAAAACCAAAACTATTGTTTTGGTTTTTACAAGATACACAAATCTCATTGTTTCCCAGCAAACATGGTTATAACAGTGACCACAGTCAAAATGGCTTGGTATGACCACAAAACCGGCACTGTAAATGGCCACACTGTTTCCACATATGATAGTGGTCTGGTCAGACCCTCTCTTACAAAGCCAGAAAACACCAAAGATATTACAGAAATCAAGAATTTTTTAATACATTTTACTGGCAACCTATTTGGTTAATATCAGATGGCAACACAATGTTATATCTACATATACATTTCTGTTCCTGTCTCATCATGTGTTGCACTGTGGACTTTATTGTCTGCCTGTCACATCCATTGTCTCTCTCTCTGTTGGCTTCTTGATGCCAGCAGGTGATGTGGCTTAATTAGTGTGTTGATCATTTAGCTCAATAGGATAAGATAGTATTCCCAAAGTGAGATATTGCAACTTTGAATCTCCCTCATGAATTTCTTAATCTTCCTACAACTGAGAATATTGTTTCACATTGTTCTAATTGATAAAAGTACAATAAAAAAACGTTGTAGACAAACTTCCCCTTGCTAGAAAGCACATAGCATGTAATATCAAGGACGCTGGCAAACATTTCATCTTGAAACTACTTTTTCAATCAAGGCTAAACATCTAGAATGGACAGCCAGCCAACAGTTATTTAACATCAAAATGTTTTCTGGGTAAACAGACAGTATAAAATATGGATGTAGCCACCGTGGCATCACTCATGTCATCTTGGACTCCACATTTTGAAGCTCTGACATTAGTGTTTCGTTATTTTTTGAAGCCAAAAGTTGCCTTATGTGGATGAAAAGGTGGAATGTTATTAGCTAATGCTAGTAAGCTTGGTTAACAAGATGCATTCATAAACTGTATGGGTGCAAAGCAGAGACACACATATCAGCTAATTGAAATACCAAAAAAAGTCCAGTGTTTTCAGACCTCAAATAATGCAAAAAAAAAAAAAACAAGTTCATATTCATTTTTAAACAACACATTACAAATGTTTTAACTTAGGAAGTGTTCAGAAATCAATATTTGATGGAATAACCCTGATTTGCAATCACAGCTTTCATGCGTCTTGGCATGCTCTCCAGTCTTTCACATTGCTGTTGGGTGACTTTATGCCATTCCTGGCGCAAGAATTCAAGCAGCTCAGCTTTGTTTGATGGCTTGTGAC
>VUQI01004096.1:0-10093 GCA_015106735.1 Paratilapia polleni | reverse complement strand
TCTCCATGTGTTTATACACCACTTGCATTTAATCATTAGGTATTATTAACCCTGTCTCTCTCCCATAGTGTGCCTTTTTGTCCTGTCTCCCTCTGCTCTCTTCTGTTTCCCCTCATCCCCAACCGGTCGCGGCAGATGGCTGCCCCTCCCTGAGCCTGGTTCTGCCGGAGGTTTCTTCCTGTTAAAAGGGAGTTTTTCCTTCCCACTGTTGCCAAGTGCTTGCTCATAGGGGGTCGTCTGATTGTTGGGGTTTCCTGTCTTTTCTGTCTAATATTGTAGGGTCTTTACCCTAAAATATAAAGCGCCTTGAGGCGACTGTTGTTGTGATTTGGCGCTGTACAAATAAAATTGAATTGAATTGAATTAATGTCTATGGAATGGTCACCTTGCAAATCTGGAAAGGCACCACTGTCCACAGTGATGCAAGTTTTACATCACCATTGACTGAGAAGGTGCCGACCAAGAATGAAGCCCCTGCTCCAAAATTGACACCTTCAAGATCGACTGAAATTTGCAGCTGCCCATGTGGACAAGCCAAATGCCTACTGGATAAAAGTGGCCACAATGACAAGAGACATGCTATGAGTAAAGGTGAGGCTTTCAAACCTAAGAACATTGTACCAACTGTCAAGCGTGGTGGTAGCATCATGGGGATGTTTTGCTGCCAGTGGTACTGGTACATTGCACAAAGTGGATGGAGTAATGAAGGAGGAGGACTACCTCCAAATTCTTCAATTTCACCTCAAATCAACAGCTAGACAGTTGAAACTTGGACACAACTGGGTATTCCAACAGGACAATGATCCCAAACAAACATCAAAACTGGTTTTTGGAATGGATAAAGCAGGCTAACATTAAGCTTCTGGAACGGCCTTCCCAAAGCCCCGAACTCAACCCGATTGAAAACCAACCAAATATAAATGTACTCTACCAATTCTGCCAAGAAGAGTGGTCAAATATCCAGCCAGAATTATGCCAGAAGCTTGTTGATGGCTACCAAAAATGTCTGGTTAAAGTGCAACTTGCTAAATGACATTTAACCAAATATTAGTGGGGGTGTATGTATATATTTGAGCCTGTATTTATAATTTTGATCCTGTGTCGATTAGAGAAAATCCAAAATAAATTCAAGCTTGTGCACTCAATTCTTATTTTTTAACGTCATTAAAGATGTCTGCTGTTCAATCATTCTATGGATAAAGAACAGTTCAATCATTAAAAGGCCAAAATTACTATGACATTCATGACCGTGATGAGTGTATGTAAACTTCTGACCACAGCTGTATATATATATATATATATATATATTACAGTAAGACCATTGACACATCAGTAAAATGAAGTCAGTGCTTTTAATCAAAAATTAAACAGCTTGCAGCAACAATTACAGTCATTAATCTTGGGATTTGTTCTTTATCATTTTTAAGAATTTTGATCTGTAGTTGTACTATTCAAGACTTGTATAATACCAGACAACAAGATGACACTGATTCTTAAAATTTTTAAATTCTTATTTATTTGACATCAAATTCCCTCTATGAAAAAACATTTGCTCCTTAATCCATTTCCTATACCTATTTAAAAAGTTTAAATGGAGCCTATCACACTGTGAAATAATTTAGTGGCTGCAGTTCTCTTTTTTCTTTTAGTTTTGGAGAAAACTGAAGAAAACAGAACAGTTCTGTGATTAAGATTCAAACATACACTGACCCTAACCACAATGTGTTTTGATCATTCTTAGACTTGCTGCTAAAATTTAATTGACACTGACACATAATATTTAGGGAAAGAAAAATTTTCTCAGTGAGAACAATTACACGTTCTGCCAGAAGCAAAATGCAAATCTGTTATTTCTCACAATCTTTGGAATTTAAGCTTTTTAACTGAACCTTCAGCAAGAGGCACACAGTGTTTAAGTGCTCTTTGTAATCATGATTATCATTGTAGTTCTGTTAGTTTGTTCGATAAATGGAGGATTTGTTGGATAATCCTTAAATAAGTATTATATTACTATTTAACCAAATAACCATGTTACACAACAGAAAGGTCTGTTTCTAATTCAACTTACTCACCAGGTGGGGCGCTCTCACACGCCTGTGTATTACACTTTTGGATGCTCTCAGGCTGTGGCTCATGGTTGCACTGAGCTTGATCCACTTCTCCATCTGTCTCAGCCCTGGTGTCGACACATTTGATAAGTCGATGATGCACTCCACCTCCACAAGAAGCTGAACACTGCAGAGAGATGGAAACAATTTTAAATAGTTTTAAAGACAACACATGTTAATGGACCGACAAAACTCTACATTTATTTTGTAGTTCTGTTTATTATTATGATCTAAGCAATAGTGTTGTTAAACCCTTCTCCAATATTATGATTGAGAATGACAGACCACTGAGTTCAACATCTCTATTACATTGCTCTTGGTCCCAATGTAAAATAGGAGCTTCTAGCTGCATTACTAGCATGAGGCACTGGCTTAAGAATGATGGGCTACTAGGGTTAGTAAAATCTGCAAAAAATTAATATTATTTTTCAAATGGTAAGACGATAGCTTAATAGCAACTGCTTTTGTGAGCATTACAAATGTCTTCAGTGACATAGTGTCATCGTATAAATAATGCTTTTGCTACGTTTTGCTGTGTCCACAAAAAATACCGCTGCCACTAACCCAATGTGACACAAGTTAAAATGTTACAGGATGTGCAGAATTTCTTCAACTGTCTGTCTATTAATGAGAAAAGTGCAGTTTTGATATTCTAAATATAAAAGGTGAAGTTTAAGGCCCAGTGGCAACTCAGCTTGAGAGGCTATCTTGCTTCAGCGCTCCTGACACACATGTTTTTATCCCCAGAGTCTACTCAGTCACATTGTGTCGCTCATCTGGGTGTCTGATGAATTTCCATGAAAAATTTAGCACAACTTTTTGGTTGGATGACACATTGGCATTACATTGTGTACAGTGTGCAGTCAACTACTTCCATTTTTTTAGGATTTATATTCCAGATTTAAATAACTATAATGCACCGAGTCTTCAAATGGACTACATTTTTTAAAACACTATGAAATATCCTCAACAATGAAACAGGTTTTGAAAATTAATAGTAGGATGAACATCATAAATTATTTTATAGGCTTTTGTGCAAGTTAATAAAAATGTAACTGAGACCCTTTTGTCCCTCCAACAATAATACTTCATCAGTGGCAGGGATCTCTTCATGGTGTTGGTTTTTAAACCTAATTGCTTGATTATTTTGTAGTGTACCTGTCCCCATGATCCAGTAAGCCACTGAGCACAAGGGTGGCTATTACATGATTGGATGGTACTAGGCTGATGGTCCCCGTCACATTGTTCCTCCTCTGGACAGGTGACAATACGCTGCTGCTCACCTCCTCCACACACCTCAGAGCACTGAACAACACAAAACACAACAACAAACATATAGAGGCTGTAAATCTCTGTGTTTAGGTTGATTGATAGATTCTAAGGACGTAAAATCCAAGGGATAACATGTTAAAGTGAACCGATTTTTTTTCCTGAGGATTCACAGATGTTGAAAAGTCCAGAAAACACAACACCGCATTTCAAATAAAGAATGGTGATCCCCTCATCAAAAACACCTGAGTACAACAAAAATAATTTGATGGCTTAAGTAAAAATTGAAAATAGATTCCATAAATACGCCCCAGCCTGACTCCTATAAGCCTCTTTGGTTTACAACATCTAGATGTAGGCTTTTCATAGTATTGTAAAGAAGGAGCTTATAGCTGCATTGTTGGCACTAGACACCTACACCAAATCACAATTGCCATGAGGATGCACCTTTATCTGTGAACTGTATTGAGGAGCATGCCCATATTGTACAAATGATAAAACTTCTGTTGTTCTACTCTGAAGTATAAAATCCTATAGCCCTGACTGAATTGATTGCTAAGCTTATATACAAGAAGAAATTGCATTTACCCAGAAGGTTCTAAGGATGATATTTAATGATATTTCTAAACTTCCCAGGAAACTCATTTTTTAATTGTTTGGATAAAAATTAAATTGTGGAGGCTTACTCAGGATTGATAATCCATTAGCTGTGACTATTTTTGCTACATAAAGGTTATGTGGTAAACCACTTAAAAGAACAAATTCTTCTGAAAGATCACATTTGTTGGGGAGTTGAAAAATATTAACACTGCTCCCAAATCATATTTTATGTTTTATGGAAAATACAGTGTGTATACTAGCTGACTGCCATCTAGGTTTGTTTCTTTTCTAACAATATATTGTAGCTTCACTCTAACCATAATTTCATTTGAAAATACACAGAGCATACTTTGATAATATATGTTAAACAAACTGATCTGATGTAAAATGGAGGGTTTTACATCCAGGTAACAGAAATTGAATGCTATATATTGCCCTCTATTGTATCCCATTTAGAAACTTCTATCAGAGTATACACCACTGCATTTTATCACAGTGTCTCTAATACTTTTATATTACTGACCTGACCCCAGGAGGATGTGTACCATTCAAGACACGGCTGAAGGTTACAGGGCATTTGTGTTTGTGGCCTGGAGGACATGGCCCGGCAGTGGAAAGGTCGTAAGGGTCTTTGATCTCTCAGGTCAAAACACTGAACCTCTCGCAACTTAATGCCGCCTTCACAATTCTTGGAGCACTGTGAAAACACATGGCACGACTTTTTAGACACAGAGTAGAGTTTTATGGTACAACTTTACCTACTTCCAAGGTTCGTGGAGAAGAGTATGGAGTCTGAAGAGGATAAAGCTCGAGCAACACTTGCAGTATTGCTGGAGCAACTTTATTGTTTGACCGACACTTTTCGGCTTGTAGCCTTCATCAGGGTGACCCAAGAATATAAGGCAACATAATTGGCTGTGTTGTTTTCATTCTTTTAATCACTCAAAAAAGCTGATATTTATTCAGGTGAGGCAATGAATGGGTAGTAAAATGTACAAACAGCAATTCTGGTTGCCTTTGACTTAGTACATCTTAAACCTGATGATTAAAAGTGTATTCATCAAAAGAATCCATAAAGATCCAGCACAACCTCTCTTCTCATTGTCTTACCGTCTTACCTGTCCAGTAAAATATCTTATTTAGGCTCATCAGTTTTAGTTTTACATATAGAACTGGTAATGAATCAGTGTTTATTTTAAATATCTAGAATCTACAGCCATATCAGAGCCTATGTGAGGCTGTGTACGCACAACATTGAGCTAAATGCTAACAACAAAACATCAAAATGCCAACATGCCCCAATTTATGCACAATGCATTATGTTTACTTTTGTCTGACTTTAAAATAAAATATCAGACACAAAGCTTTGACTTGCAAGTCCAGTCACTGGTGTTATATTTCAGTCTGGACAAAAGTGGTGGCCGAATCACCACTGCCTAAAATCCTGCTGTAAGATAACTGTAAAGGGGTAATAAAAACAGTAAATACAGAAATACACGTTAATTATATTATTATAATAGTATTATTCTAATTTTACTTTTTAAAATGTGTGTATGCAGTGCATAAACAGAAAATCACAAAAATAATAACTATATACATTTTGGTAGTATATTATAAACAGTCTCACCTTACTCCATTCCCCTATTTTCCATGTAGAGCATGGGCGCAGGTAACACCGCTGGGCAGGTGCAGGCCTTTTGGCCAGGTCACAGTTGGACTCTGATCCAGTACTGCAAGCCAAAGTTCTCCAGATAGCACCCAGACCACAGGTGGTGGAGCACTGCCCACAAATATAGTAACTCATGTTAATCACATTAATACCACTTTGTACGGGATGATTTCAGTACAAAGAGTGGATTTCAGGGTGGATACACAAACAACTCCAGCATGCACAAGAAAGCTCATGGATAAGAATGCAAATAGTGGTAATAATAATAATAATGGTATTAGGGCAGTTTATTATGTACACTGACACTTGCTGTAATAACTCTAGGTCCAACCTTGTCTCAAAAGAATGACGAACATGAATAAGATACTAGACGCTCTACGTGAAAGATAAAAGCAGGTATAATGTGTACTACTTCATACGTACAGCACTCCAGTTGCCGGCAATCCAGTAGGCAGCTGTAGTGACTTGTGTAGAGACTGAAGTTTGGACAGATGTTTGGACAGGTGGGTGGGTTGGCAAAAAGGGCACAGCAGGTGTGGGTGATTCCATGTCTTGTGCTGGTGTTGTGCTGTGTTGAGGAGTGGCTCCTGAGCTTGTTGAGACATGGTATGAAGGGCCAGGATCACTGGTAATACTGCTTTTCACCACTGGGGGAATGACTATTTCATTGTAGTCGAAATCTGCTAAATCAAACAGTGGAGCTTGAGATATGGAATATGTTCCAGTTATTTCAGTGAAGGCAGGGTTTGAAGGTATCTGTTCCACTGTAGCCGTTGGGAAATCAGCTGGAGAAGACTGAGTAGGAGGTATGATTGCTGTTCCAGTTAATGATGTGGAGGGCTCTTGGTTACCTGAGATTAGTAGAGAGGGAATGGATTTCTCAGAGGCAGGAAGTGAGGTTGTGCTGAGGTCTAGGTCGGTATCCCATGAATTATTCTCGGTAGTGGCATATAATGTATTAAAATTAGTCTGATCCATGTCGGAATCCTCCATTGTGAAGGCAGTTGGAAATAATGTTGATTGACTGGACTGAGGTATTTCATTTTCATCCAGAAGGACTTCAGTCTTAACCTGAATTACAGTTTCTGGTGTGGGGTGGCCTGAAGGTTCTGGAGTCTCTACATCCTCTTGTTCTGCAGAGATATATTCATAATTATCACGTTCCTCTGTCTCCTGAGCCCTCACAGTGGTAGAGTCAAGAGTACCGATAGCCGCTTGTTGTCTAGGAGTAGAAACAGCCTGTTCTGGAGTCATAGTGTGATTTTCCTCCTCACTGAAATTGTCATAGTTATTTTTAGCCTCCTCTGCATATTGCCTCCATTTTACATCCTGTAAAGGCTGCTTTGTAGTAAAAACTAGACTAGGTACTGCACTAATGTTTTCAGGCTGCCACAGAATGCCATGCTTCTGTTTTACAGGTTTTGATTGCCGAGTTGTAGACAATAGTGGTGAGTGAGTGGTAGACACAGGCAGAAGAAGATCCTCAGAAAGATAGTCATCCAAGTTTTCAGAATTTGTTTGCAAATCCTCTTTTGTGGCTGTATTTGTACCGTTGTTCATAATGTTCACTTTTGTGTTCTGAGGAGCTTCAGTTTTCAAAGTATAGGCAGTGGCCTTTGAAACAGCTGAAATAGCTATAGGAGCTCTTGTAGTTTCCATATAAGCATCTTCTTTCACACTGTGGGTTGGCTTGGCCTCCTGTGAAAAACTCAATCTGTGACTGTCCTCTGAAGCTTCTCCATCGCTCTCAAAGTCATCTGACAAGTCTTCATGAAAGTTGATGAAGTTATAGTCATAGTAAAAATCATCCACTTGGACATCATTGTCCTGAGTGAGATCAATATTTTCAATGTTATTGTGGTAGTGAAAATCTCCCTCAATGATGTTATTAAGGTCATTATGGATTCTCGGCTGGTCTCTGGTGGTGCTGTACTTGGGAGGAGGTTTGACATTGGGTATAGGGTTTATTTCATTAAGCACTTCTTTGCTGGACCAGCCACTTCCAGACCAGTCGAAACCTCCAAAGTTATCCACAATCTGTGGACAGTCCTGGATGTAGCAGGTAGTGACAGCTAGAGGTTTCTTTTGGGGGTCACAATCAGTAGCTGTGTTTCTAGAGCAGGTAACATTACGGTGACGTACTCCAATTCCACAGGACAGTGAACACTGCAGCAACAAAAAAGACAGAAGTATTATAAATCCATGCACCAAGAACTCCGCTCGTATTTCAGGTCTAGAACTTTACAATGTGCTTTAAAAATTAAGAAACACTTGCAATGTGTGATCAAAAAAGTATAAAGGTCTAGTGGACAAGTGAATACAAGTATAGAAATGTAAGTTTGGAAAAGTTTGCCAAAATTCATTGTCACTCTGCTAGCCTTCTCATAAAAGTCATTCTGAATTTTCACAGTTTTAAGGGAAAATCCTGATCATCTGGTTATCTGGATGCTAGTAATGCTCTGTGAAGTTGCCACTTTTAACAACTTTTGTATCTTAGCATGCCAACATAATTAAATCAGATTGGGCCTTGTGCTAGTTTATAAATATAGGACATACCAGTCTGATCACAAAGAACAGCTGAAAACTGTGGGAATGTCATTAGCTTTAAAAGTATTTGGTTATAGCCCCAAAGTACTGGACAAATCAAAAATTTGATCTGATAATGATACAAAATGAAAAGTTAAGCTCCTGGAGGAGATAAACATCTGTACCAAATATTTATGGTGATCCTTCCAACAGTTTTAGAAATACTTTAGTCTGGACCAAAGATATCTATAGAGCCATGCAAAAAGCATGGTCAAAAGTAATAAAGTACAAAGAAAGGTTGAGAGGAGGGTGAGGTGAGGCTATATATGCTCACATTTAAACACATTTAAATCTGGCTTCAATTTTAGCCATTACCTTGAAGGTCATTACCTTCTTTCAACTTCTGTCTATGTGTGACAGAGTGACAGGGACAGCTATGTAAAAGACATAACCCCAATCTCCAAAGTAATATACTGGCTATAAGCAATCAGCAGTGTCTTAAATTATCTGTAACATTTAATGTATTTTAAGAAGCTTAGGATTTGAAAATGTCTTGTGGCACATTGCTGCCAAAATGAAAAAGCATGAAAAACCTGATTTTCTAACCCGACTCACCTTTGACCAACTGCCAGTGGTCCAGTCTGCTGGGCAGGGGATGTGTGTGTTGCAGGAGGATAGTGACTCAGGTTTGGGGGTGTGTCCACAGTTACTTGGCTCAAGGGCTTTCTGCTCCTCTGCACTTACTGCTTGAATGCAGAGAACTGTTCTTTTAGCCTGGCCTGAGCTCCCACAGCTTACTGAGCATATCTGCCACTCCCCAACCCACCAGCTACACAAAGAGACATAAAAGACACACAGATTTAAAATGTAATGGTATGCTTGTGATAGAAATTGAGTGTATTTAACAGCTCTGAAAATACAGATTGCTCTCAGTGGCTTTAGATGGCTGTGTTATAAAGGTTCACTGAGTTTGGTTTTATGGTCCCAAGCACATAATGTCCACATTGTGTCTTCAGAGTGGCAACAGAATTGCTTGTCAATAGCAATATCTGAAGTTGTGCTTCACTGAACTGAACTTTTGCCCACAACTGAACACTCATTTTGAGCTTACAGTGATGAACTACAATGTCACAAGAAAATATGGAAAAAACACCATTATTATAATGGTTACTGTGCAAAGAAGGTGATAGGAGTAGACATTGGAACAGATATTTTCTTAAATCTTGTCATGCAGGGGAGTAGTGAATGTTTGTACCATATTTGTTTTGGGCTTTAATGTCATTATCAAAGTTATACTTGACAGTGAGCTTTCATGCAAAATAAAGTCTAATAAAGGCTTTTTGCTTTTTACTGATTTTTCACAGTGGGAATGTATCTGATCATCCAATTAACACAATACACAAAACACAATACGACTGCCTCTGTTTTTAATGAGTGCATATTGTAATTGACTTCTACAAATTACCATCAACACTGGAAATAAATATTCTATTGAAACAAACTTATTGAGGGGTTTCTACGTGAACATCGTTATTGATAAATAAACAACTACAAGTGTCTCAACTTTTTAATTCTTTTAGAAACTGCAAATGTAACAATGGATCGTTCAACAATGCCAGTATTGTCTTTTGAAAATGAACCGTAACGTCCTACAAAAGCGTGAACAACAGCATTTCTACAGCTTCCATAGCAAAGGAGCTGATCCATTTGCCTAAACATCCTTTTCTGAGACGAAATTGGGCTCCTACCACAAGATAATAGTCTGTACTTTGGTGAAATAAAATGTGTGGAAGTAAAAAAAAGCCTGCTGGCTATTTCACTTCTCTTGTCTTCTCTGATTTAAAAAAAAAAAACCTGCATCTGAAGTGAACAGGTTTTACTTTTGGAAAAAAAAAAAAAAATTTTAAAAGGATTAAAAAAA
>VUQI01004092.1:19123-33789 GCA_015106735.1 Paratilapia polleni | reverse complement strand
AATAGGAACCAAGACCCCAGGTGCAGGCTGTGCCGAGATGCCCCTGAGACAATCCAGCACATAACAGCAGGGTGCTAGATGCTAGCAGGCAGGGCGTACATGGAACACCATAACCAAGTGGCTGGCATACTGTACAGGAACATCTGTGCCGAGTATGGCCTGGAAGTCCCAAGGTCAAAATGGGATACACCTCCAAAGGTGGTTGAGAATGACCGAGCTAAGATCCTGTGGGACTTCCAGATACAGACAGACAAACTGGTGATGGCTAACCAACCGGACATAGTAGTGGTGGACAAGCAGGGGAAGAAGGCCGTAGTGATAGATGTAGCAATCCTGAGTGATGGCAACATCAGGAAGAAGGAACACGAGAAGCCTGAGTAATACCAAGGGCTGAGAGAAGAGCTAGAGAAGATGTGGAAGGTGAAGGCAACAGTGGTCCCCGTGGTAATCGGAACACTCGGGGCAGTGACCCCTAAACTGGGAGAGTGGCTTCAGCAGATTCCTGGAACGACATCTGAGATCTCTGTCCAGAAGAGCGCAGTCCTAGGAAGAGCTCCCAGGCCTCTGGTGAGAGGACCCGAGCTTGAAGGATGAAAAAGACTGCCCGCAGGGCGAGTGGGGAATTTTTTTTTTTATATGACATTGTGAGGGTGTAGGCGTGTATGTGGGTGCATTCATGGGCATCTTCATGTAGGTGTGTTTTCATCACTCCATCTTCTTAGATAGTGGCCTTCATGATTAAGCCGGTTTGCACCAATAATAGAGATCAGTCCTCCACACACACACATACAATGATGCACTCAAACTTACACTTAAAAATTTCCATAGGCACAGAGGTCAACATCCCTTAGGCTTATGTACCTTTTACTCTAAAAGCTCAGCTCTATCAAGAGGAATACATTGAGACATGTGAGTGGCTTTTAGACATCCCTGTGGAGAAACTGACAGTTAACTGAGATGGAAATATGAGCTTTTAGATCTCTACGGACAACCAATGTAAAAATGAGCTGTATTCTTCTCACTAGTGTGTCTGAACACTGATGTGCAGAAAACTGTGAGAAGATTCCTGCATGTTTTTGCATGAATTTAATGCTGCGATGTGACATAAGGCATTTTACCATAAATGCAAAATGCAAAGCACTTTCATATAAATGTGTTTGACTGTTATTACATTTTAGAAAACTTTATTAATAATAAATAATTTTTTAAAAAAGGTATCTGAGTTTTCCCCTCTTGTTATTGTGCTGTAAAGCTACAATTACAAAAAAGAAGGTTCTCTAACTTCTCCTGCTTGGCAAGATTCCCGAAAATGCTAAAAAGGTTTTTACATAGTGGGGGGTGCAAACATGCCAAGCCATGCCTAAACTTGTTTACTTCTATGATGGTTTGAGGATTGCTACTTCCACCCAACAATAAAAGCCCATAACAGATTCTTGAAGCTGCTTCTCTCATAAAACATGAAACAACTGCAATGAGGCCTAATGCAAATTCATGCATCCTCAGCCTTGTGTTAGGCCCTTAAAATGATTGTCTGCTGGAGCTTCTCATCATAACATTCACAATAACAGCTGTAATTCTTTGCCACCTAAACAGATTTGGTCTCTTCTAGCAGTATGCCGCTTTAAATTAGTTTTCACTCCTCTGTAACAAAAGTGAGTTAATAAAGTATTTGATGCCTGACTAACTCTACAAGATACTCTATAAATTAACTTTAAGAAACTTTCTAGTTTCATAACATTAAAGATATAACATGCAGGGTTTTCCACTTTATTAGGTACACCTGTTGATCCGCTTGTTAACACAAATATCTAATCGGCCAATCACATGGCAGTAACTGAATGCATTTAGGCATGTAGACATGGTTAAGACGACCTGCTAAAGTTCAAACTGAGCATCAGAATGGGGAAGAAAGGTGATTTAAGTGACTGTGAATGTGGCATGGTTGTTGGTGCCAGATGGGCTGGTCTGAGTATGGGGTTAGAATTTGTTGTAAACAACATGAAAGCATAGATCCATCCTGCCTGTATCATTGGGTCAGGCTGCTGGTGGTGTAATGGTGTGGGGAATAGTTTCTCGGCACACTTTGGCCCCTTAGTACCAGCATCATTTAAACACCACAACCTATCTGAGTATTGTTGCTGACCATGTCCATCCCTTTATGACCACAGTGTACCCATCTTTTGGTGGCTGCTTCCATAACTCTTCATGTCACAGAGCTCAAAGCACCTCAAACTGGTTTCTTGAACATGACAATGAGTTAAATATACTCAAATGGCCTTCACAGTGGAACAAGAGATTCACACCATGGATGTGCAGGCAACAAATCTGCAGCAACTGTGTAATGCTATCAAGTCAATATGGACCAAAATCTCTGAGGAATGTTTCCAGCAGTTTTGAAGGAAAAACGGGGTCCAACCCAGTACTAGCAAGGTGTACCTAATAAAGGGGCCAGTGATTGTATATAGAAACACAAAAACTAATCCTCTTGAGAGGATCACTTATGGCTCACTGGTAGTGTTTGACAGTGTTTTATTTTCTGCAGCCTTTTGGCAAAGAGCATGCAGCCGCCAGCCGATAATAGCCCACCGGGTATAAAGGGTGGGTCTCCCTCAGTGTGATGGGAGAAAGAGGCTAAGTTTGAATATTGTGTTTAAAAAAATGTTGTTGACAAATAATTTGCAGCAGTCTAAAATGCAGGATTATAATCCAGAACAACATACCAGCTGTTGTCAAGTACATTAGGTGGAATCTGCAGCATACATCACATCAACTATTTCTAACTATTTCTAGATGAAGTCTGACTTTTAAAGCAGTTTTGCTGTTGAAGGATAACTTTTTTGATAAGGATGTTGATCACAGTCTCAGGGCCAAATGCCAGGGAGAAAAAGAGAAAAGGGAGACTCAGAGTTCATCAGAGTTTGAATAAGAGGTGTAGCCGCCTGCCACCGAGTGTACTGAGGCATCACCATTGGCATTTGAGGTTGAAGGTGTCTCTAAAGAAGGGCTTATTCAGCTCCAGCAACACTGTATAGCATTTTAAAAAGGAGCCGGTGCCTGAGGGTGTAGCCACTGTCACCCGCAGTGTTGTACAGAGGTCTCCCCTCACAGAGCTCGGGGCTGAGGGGTGTTCCTCTGTGCTGCTCTGCCTCTGAGTAAGTGAACAAGTTTTGCCTTTGGGCAAACAGATTTACATCACAAATAATAAGCAGCTTCAAATTTTGATGATTACAGTTTTAACAACTTTTTCAATTAAACTGAAAAAGTTTGAAAATTTATGCTGAGAGGACACGATTGAATTGCCTCTAGATGTTTACGTGGAGTAAAAGCATTTGGTGCTCTTTTTTTTTTGTATCATTCACTATTGAGGTAAGGTTTGGATGTGTTTAATTAAAAGCAAAGGTATGTAAGGTATGTTATGTAAGATATACTTTTCTCTTCATTTTAACCTGTTTTATTAAGGCACTTGGACATGTATTGTGCCTTCAAATTGAAGCTGCAGCTCTGTTATTTCAAGGCTGGATTTCTTTAACTTTTTTTTTTTCGGTTCATTTTTGAAAATCAATCTCAAATTGCATTCCTACCAGCATTATAAAAGACTTAAAATTGACTTTCTGTGAATAACAGAGAACCCTGAGCGGTATTTGTTTGTGAAAAATGCTTTTTGTGAAAGTTTTACTTTAATAAAACCCTGTGGAGTGTGTAAAGTAATGCTGTAACTCTGATTAAGGGGACTTTTTCACTGGGGGTAGAAAAAAAAATAAGGTGAGCACTTCATGAAAAGGTACTTTACTTTGAAGTGTTGAAATTAGATTACAAACACTGCTACCTGGGTGGGCCATAATTTACTGAATGCTAATTAGTAGCCTTTGTCGCCTATAAAGTGGCATGGCAATCAGTACATTTATATGTGGTCCACAGAGTCAAATTATCTGGATTATAATTGCAGGTGTTGAATGATTCAGTGAGTCAGAAGTCTAAAAATTCACCACAGCAAACAAAAACTGCATTAATGCAGAAAAACGGGGCCACTAGTAGTGATTTGTGAATGCAAATATAATTCGTTTTTAGTGTTTATGTTTTGTTGTCAAAAAGCTGACAAGTAGTTGGTCCTTATTTAGACAGGCATTTAATCTTTACTGACACTGCCTGCTCTTCCATGATGCAAGTTGGCAGATCATCAAAAGAAAACATGTTAGCTAGTCACAACTCCATATTAAACTCACAGCTGTCCTTGTCTTCCTGTCACTGTGTTTCTCACTCTATTCTGTATCTTTGTTTTTGTCTGACTCTTTTTACCGTGCAGACGTACAACATGCACATTTCCCTGACAGCTAGATACTCTTGAACTTCTCATAATTGCCTTTCTGTCCTCTAAAGAGTCTTTCCATGTCGCGCATCAGGGGCAAGGCTGCTATCTACTGCTGAAGCACTCGACAAGCATCATGTTGGACAGTGTGTGGTGTGTCTGATGTGTCATTCAGTGATGCTCGAATGCAGCCAAAACGTCAAAGTGATGTTGACGCTCTGTCCATCTCTCCGCTTTGTGTCCTGTCTCTCCGGTTAGGTTTCTTGTGGATTTTACCAGCCTTGGAACCTCCAACTGTTAACTAGCGTGAATGTTTTCACACTAAATCATCACTGTGTGCACTTTCAGCATTAGTGCTTATTTAGCTTTGAATAAGAAAGAGCCAAACTGACCAACCGATTCCGATGGCAACATGTAAAAATAATCAAGAGACTAAATGGCATTAAACGTAACTAATGTTTTTCAGCCCTGTCTAATCCCGTTTGACCCTGTAGAGGAAAAAAGGAGAGGGATATTTCTTTCTGTCACGCAATTTTACATCCACAATTTGATTTTACTAAATGCTTCCAGATGGCTTTAAGATCAAATGAGAAATAAATGACAGCATTAAATCCTTTAAATGGACCAATTGTTCCTAATGAAAAGACTTAAGAGACATTTCTCCTGGATCTATTAAAGAGAATGATTAAAAACTAAAGATATGAGCAAGAAGGGAATCAAAAGAAAGCAAACATCATTTAAAAACATCCTCATAATCATCATCATCTCTGTCAGTGAATATAAAAAAATGCACACAGTGATGTATTACTATCCTTCACTGACTTTGTGATGCAGATAACTCAACCTGTGTCCTTGCTCCCCAGTCCGAGCCCTCACTTTTAGTGTTCAGTTTTTACGTTAATTAGCAAGTATGAAAAATTAACAGGATTTATAAAGTATGTTTTTCTTATTAAAGGTTTAACACTGGTACAGCTGTCTGTGGAACACCACGTCTCCAAATGATGTGGAGCTGTTACATAATTGCATCAAATTTTAATAATCTCGGTGCTTTTAGTGCCATGTGATGCCACATTACAACCAACATTTCTTCATTCAGAATGAAAACTGTATAATTTTGTTTTTCTGTAGCTTTAATTTAGTAGTTTTTCCACTTATTTGGCACCACACTGTCACAAAAAAAACCAAATTAAACAAATGAAGACTCATCAAGGGCCAAAACCAAGGTGTTTGCAGTATTCGTGGTTTATTGCGACTACATGACAGATTTGGTAGATTATCGTTTTGCTGCTGCTGTTGATTAACAGACCGATTCAAGCTTTTTCAGTTCAGAAAAGCTTCTGTGGGATTGCTCTTTTTTTTTTCTGTGCTTGGTACATTTCTGCTGCTGTGTTTTCTCTTTGATCTGAAACCTGAAAATAACATTTTAATTTCTGTAGATTAGTTCTTGCTGTTGCTGGGTTTGCAACACTAAAACAAGCCCCTCTCACTGGATTATAAGAACAGGCACAATGTAATATGATCTTTTGTATTATTTTATTAAATAATAAAAGTTAAAAGGACCATATACACCAATTGTCAAAGGATATATTTAAACTTTCACACATTCTTTTTAGCATTTCACCAACCTGTGCTACATAATGGATTGCAAGGATTTGTTTAAAGTGCTCTAATTAACTTTTTCTTAGACTTCTTGCCTAATATGCCTGAATGCCTTTCACCTTTTCCTTTCAAGTTTTAGCCTCAGAAATTTTCTTTTCTTTACAAGCACACAGAGAGCACAGTGACACTAGCCATCAAGCTGTCAGAATAAAAACTGTAAAGAAGAAATGAGTGGTGCTCCCACTACTCTGCAAAGTGAGATGTGTTGCAGCTGTATTGCATTATTGGAGAAATTGGTTTCCTGATCCTCGATTGATTTCTCCCTACAGGACTGTTTCAACTGTGCTGTTTTCTTCAAATCTGGGAGAGTTTAGAAATGCCTTTCGTGTGTTACATCAAAGACTGAAATATTCCTCTTGTTGACATGACGTTTTATGGTTGCACAAATCAACAAGAAAAAAACAAAACACAAAATCAGGCTTCAGGCCCTGACAACTGTAGATCTTTTTTTGGGAGGCATTTCTTAGCCTTTATTTGACAGGAAAGTATGGAGAGAGTGAGGGGAAATGACATGCAGGATATGGTCTGAAGCAGACTCAAACCCAGGTCCCTGCAGCGAGAACTCTAGCCTTCAGCATCAGGTTCCCAGGTCAATCAGGTGAGCTATAGCAGCGCCTGACTACTAATCTTTTTTATTGTTTTACGAAACAGGGTGTAACTCATCTGCAGATGGTTCAACATACAGGACCCTGTCATCTACCAAAGACAAAGTACAGGGAGCACATTAGTGCTGTGTTGCAGCTAATGAAATTTAGAATAAAATATTACAGTCTGCAGTCTCTCACTATTAGATTATCCAACTTAACTGACATTTTTAATACGTTTACCATATTAATTTTCTTTTCTTAACTAATGTTTTTGTAGTTTTTGTTTGTCTGACCTTTTTTTTTTCTTTCAATCAAATTTTTGTGTATGATTTTATCCTTGATGCAATGGAAGAGTGGAATGGAGTGGGTTGTTAATCTGAATAATTGCTGTCATGTGTGCCTCAACCAGTAGGTTATCTGTTAAGTATTAAACAAGGTATTATTAAAAAGAGGCCTGCGAACTTTTTCATGATCATTGCATCCATGATATGTGGTTTATATTCTTTCCTGTCTCCCTGGTTCCTCTTTACTTCCATCTCAGTCTTTTTCTATCCATCTATTCCTCCATCTGCTGCTCTTCATCCATCTGTCTCTGTGTCCTTTTACCAGCTTGCTCTTACAGCATGCATCACTTGTCTGTCAAGCCTTTACAGTCAATTATCTCCCTCTTTCAAAGAGCTAATCTTAATGTTTACCCTAGAATTGATTAACCAATAGCAAGACAGGTGACCGTTGATGAAACGATTGATTGTACAGCTCTCTTGAGAAATGGACTTAAGGGCAGTTGCATAAAAATGCACACGTATACAGGAAGACAGACAGACTGGCAGCAGCTGCGTACATAGATCACAATAAAAAAGAAGGCCCAGACGAAGCAAACAGAATTCCCTATAATTTAATTATCATGATCACATCATGTCGTTTTATTATGCTATTTTGTTACGGCCCCTTATTACTATGCTGGCAAAATCACATTTCTGCCTCGGATCAAATGCATTTAAAGTTGCCGGCACCTGGGCCGAGCATGGTAAGCACACCCAAACACACTAAAAGACACACGCAGACACACACTATAAAACCAATAGCAGCATGCTAAGCAGCAGGCTTGTTCTATTAAATCATTTCAAAATGAGATGACATGTTATCTATTCTAAGCGCACTCTGTGGCTCTCAAATCTTTTATCAAAAAATACAGCTAACACCTCGTACACTTCCAGTTGATGTGTGTCTCCAAGGTGTGCGTGTGTGTGTGTGACAGATATTAAATGGGCTTTGTCTTGTTCTGCTCCTCAGGAAATGAACCCGACATTACTCATCTATCATGACCACTATCCCTCCCATCATCTCTCCGCTCTTCTTGTCTTTACCTCCTGCCTCTGTGGCTCTTTCTGTCACCCCGATCTCTGTAGTTTTTCTTCCCTCTGACTCCCTTTCTTCCTGGCCTTTTCAAATCTTCTTTTGTCTTCTCCCTTCTGTCTGTTCGATCTCAGTTCTTTGCCGGATATGCTTCATTCTCCCTCTTTCTCTTTCCCTTTTCATCATATATTCCACTCAACTCTCCTTGCGTTCTGTACGTTCCATATTTTTCTCATTTCCCTTCACATTTTTGCCCCCCCCATTTGTATTCTAAATTACAACACTTTCTCCTCAGTGTTTCTTCCTCCCATCTGTTTTCTCTCACTGCGTCTATCTCTCTCCTCTTCTGTCAGTCTTCAAATCTGCTCCTTTCCATCATTCTTTCTTGCTCCATTCTTCTTCTCTGCTTATCTTTTAAACAGCCCCATGCCCATGCTCAGCTATTCATCCTGAGTTCATTCAAGTGCATAGAGACCTCTGATAATATGAATGCACTATCAGTATTTTTTTTTTTTTTTTATCCCTGCATCCTCATAACCTCTTCAGTGTCTGTCTGATCGGTTCCACATTAACACCAAGGTCTAAAACTGTGTGTGTTTCACCTTCAAGTTCACTCCTAAATGATTTCATACACACTGCCTGCCACAATGACGATTGTGTTCCTTCTGTTGTCCAATGACAACGACAGCGAGCAGCTAATGACAGAAGCTGTAACAGCGCATAGGACAGGTGTCTGCAGATTCAGACAACTTTCACGTGTCAATGTCAGTGCAAAACTTTCCTCATACAGTTTAATCGTGGAATTTAATCATAACGACACAGCCAGATGCTTTCTTAACTGTTGCCACGTGCCATTGAGATATTAAAAGTAGTGAGGGAATGATGTTCCCGCTGAGGAGAAACGTGGCTCTGTAGATATTAACACTGCAAAGTGTGCACATGAAACAAAGTAATATTAAACCAGTTTTGATTGTAATTTCATGGGCTTTTTCATGTCTTCTCTGCAAGACTGCTATTAAAAAAGTAGTTACATGGAATGAGAACAGACTTTGTAAGGCATTTGTTTTGTTGTAGGTCTCACCACAGATAAAAGAAGAAATAAGACTGCAATAAACGAAGATTAGATTATCTGAAGAAGAGCAATGACAAAAGAGCCCAACTGAAACAAATGAAAATACTACTACTAATAATAATAATAAAATGCATAAAAATAATATTTACAATGGGAGCTATTTTCCTGTTTGATCAGTCATATTGGGTCACTGGAAATGCTGCTAGAAACATAAGAACAATTGCTCTGATTTGTTCATATAAAATCGCTTTTCAGAATCAGAATCAGCTTTATTGGCCAAGTATGTGTACACATACAAGGAGTTGGGCTCCGTTTTTTGTTTTTTTTTCCTTGCTCGCAATGTACTCAACAGATTAGAACATGACACAGATAATATTTACATTATCTGCACAGATGTCTGGTTGTTTTGGCGTACAGTACTCTGTAGCGCCTACCAGAGGGAAGGAGTTGGAACAGGTTGTATCCAGGGTGTGATGGGTCTGCAGTGATGCTGCCTGCCCAATTCCTGATTCTGGATTTGTACAAATCCTGAATCGAGGGCAAGTCAGCACCAATGATTTTTTTCTGCAGACCTGACTGTCTGTTGTAGTCTGTTCTTCTTGTCTAGCCTTCACTTACATGTAACAGTTTGCAGATAAGGCTTGAAGGTTAACTTTCACTCTCACACTCTTTGTTGTCAGAATTAGCTAATAAAAGGAATGAGACAAAATACTGATAAGGGAATATATTGTATCACCAAATTAATCAATAATTTTATTAAAACATCCAGCAGCTCTAAACATTAACAGGGTTAAGAAAGTAGTGAGATCCAGAATATTATTCTCTTAATGTATCATATTTAGACTATTGTATTACAATAAAGGTCTTAGAGTTTTCTTCTTCTTCAATTAAAACCAGAACATTTTGAAGATTGTAAAGGACCTCATTTTGTACAGCTTCCGTCTTTTGCAGAAGCAGCTGTGTATATAGAAATATGGAAGATGAGTGTCATTTTTATAAAACAAAATAACAAAATACAGAATTATTTCTTCACTTGAAATTAAAATAGCACAAGGGAAAAAGTTACTTACTCTATGGCTCTAGCCTAAACCAACCAATTGTCATTCCTCATGAGTCACAGCTCAACCTAACCCTCTAAACACAACCTGCTCAGAGGCACTGTAGGGTGGGCCATAAGAATTCACGTAGAGCCTTTTCAAAGTAAAAGCAAACTAGAGCGCCACACACTAATTCATGTCAATTTTTACTGTTGTTTAAAAAAAAAAAAAATACTGAGGTCCAGACCTCGATGACCTCATAGCTGGTTAGGCCATGACTACTTAATGACTCATTGTGGTGGCGCTCATCAGATGAATAAGGCTGACGTCAACTGAAGCTAACTCACATGCAGTGAATAAGAAGAAACTCACCATGGGGGGAAAAAGGGCAGACGACAGTGGAAAGCAAATCACAGAGTTAATTAACTCAGTTGGCTCATGGTTAAATGTGAATAATAAATATACTTTAAACACACACTAACACTTACACAGTGACAAAGAGTATTGCAGAATTACTTAATCGGGATACCATCTTTACCATGATAAACATCCTACTTATAGCCCTACTTATAAACCGTGAAGCAATCTTACTACAGAACTACCAAACTACGAGGTAATTTAGAAACAGTTGCCAGTATTACGTGGCATTGTTTACTTTACGTGTTCGTGTATTGCTATTGAATTTTAAAATCTCCCAAATACTGATATCAGTGCGGGCCTTAAAAATAAAGCATCCCTTGGTATATACTGTAAATACGACAAATGCACAGTGCAGATGCTGAACAAGAAAGCTCATCGTATTTACCTGTTGAGCCAAGGTGCCTTATTCACTAAACTGAAATACATTTAGTGTTTTGTCTTCTTTATATAGTGTACTTGGGAGTGAAACAACAAAATTATAGAACAAAATTATGTGCCACACCAAGTCTCTCTTGTAATCGGTTAGAAAAATGGATGTGTCAGGATGAGGGAAAAAGAGAATATGTCTGAATATATGTCTGAATCTAAATACACAGCATTGTGTCATTTAGTAAGCCTCTAATAAAATCAGGCGGTAGCTCTCCACAGATTTCATTTCTCTGAGTAGCTCTCATGGTAAAAAGGTTTGAGGCTTTTTAACAAATTCAAGCTTGTAAAAAAATAACAGTGGATCACTCAGTGTGTCATGATTGGAACTGAAAAGTCATTTCATTTATGCAGCTATGGAACCATATTGAAGTATTTATTTGTTATAATAGATTTTATACAACGCGTGGGTAGATTTTGGACTGAAAATTCACCAGAATTGCAGGTGGGCAGCTCCTTAAAACAAGATTTTCCAGTAAATTCTCCTCCATCTTCTTCACTATCCACATTTTCATTTTGTGTGCATGCAGGTTATGAAAAAAACAACTGTTCCTCATGAAATCAGTGATTAGAAATTCAAAACTGAAGGTTCACTCAGTAGTCTGAAGGTCAGGGATTTTTCTGTAAGTTCATTACAATGCACAGTTCGAGGGCAAGTCATAGTCCAACTAAGTAGCAACAAGGAGTTAAATCTTCCACAGGCTATATGCACTCCTAAAAACTGTTAGCATGCATATGAAAAGTTATTGCAGGTTTAAGAAAAGCACTTCTACATTTCTACAAAGCATACTGATCACATCTTTTCAACAATATGATTCAAATTCAAGCCTCATTTTATATTTTCTCATTGAGTGAATCAGTGTGTATGTAATGTGTTACGTTTTAGTTAGTGTCATCATTTGACCCCCATGGACCAGTGCCAATTTATAGCACACACACACTCACACACATGCACACTCAGTGGTGGTCCCCTTCTAACGAGCAGAACCACCATGCGGTCTCTTCATTAGCCTTCAGACCCTTTCAGCCATATCACAGAAACCATAAAAATAGCTTTGCCATTTAACAGACACACAGACACATGCACACGGACAAAAACACACCGATGCTATGTCATTACCATTGACATCATGGACACGGACATCTGGGCAAGTCAGAGAAGAAGCAAAATGAGTGGGCGATAAAGGCAGAGAGACTGAAACAAAAAGACATCGGAGCACAGAGAGAGCAGAAACAAAGAAAACCAGACATATGCAGAAGATGAGACCGATGGACGGGGTGATGAAAAGACAGAGAGGAGAATGAATGAATGAATGAAGTGCATTGTTATGTCCTTATCCATTTTTCCGTCAGATTGTTGTGCTTCCTCAGTGCCGTTTATCACCGTGGCAACTGTCACTTAGACGCGTGGATGTGGGGGCGATGGGAAGTGAAGATGTGTTATTCTAGGCAGGAAAGAGAAATTGTAGGGCCGCAACCGACCAGAATAATGGACGTCAGTGTTCAATAATCGTCCACAGCGGACAGAATATTTTCATTCCTCCGCCAACCTCTGTTCAGTGGGCTGTGGTGAGAGTTCAGTCACAGCCTCTGATAAAGGCTGACGGGGATTTTTTTTTTTTTTTTCCTTCTCCAGAAATTAATAACAATTTAAATTTGTTGAGAGAGAAGTTTATTTAAAAATGTGCTGTTTATCATCAAGATTGTAACGATAGGTATGCATCACTAGATGAATTCAGATGAAGTCCCTTAATGCTAACAAAATATAGAAAGTCATGAATAAATTATTAATTCATAAAATTAAAGCAATTATTTTTGGTGAAGTGTGGGGGATGAATTCAGTAGTCTCACAGCCTGCGGAGTCTGGTGGTACAGCATCGGATACTTCTGTGTTGCTTGCCAGATGGCAGCAGGGTGAGCAGGCTGGTGTGAGTGTTTTTGTCATTTCGTATCCTTTGGGCTATGCACACCTCACCGATACCACCGATGAGCTTTCCTGTCTTTCCTGTATACTTTCTATTAGGGCTGTGCAATTAATCACATTTTAACCTCAATCACAATTTTGGCTTCCCACAGTTAAACAAACATGATTGAGCAAAGTTGAAAATGCGTGCTCCACCAATAGAACACAAAGCAAAAGCAAATCAAGCGCTCCCTAAATCAGCACCTGACCACGTACCATTTAACAGTATATACATATGAAATAAGGAAATAAGATAAACATAATAGGTCCACTTTAAGAAGTACAGCCGTTTCTGGGCTTTCTTTGTCAGGGGTTGACACATAAAACAGAGGTAAAAAGAGGAAGGTGAGTAAGCAACATATACAGTATGTGTGTGTTTGGAAATTCATAGAGTATTTGCTAGACAGAGTATATTATTGAGGCTCACCAAAAACAATTACATATAATTCAGCTGTGATGAAAAGTGTTGTTCCTTAATTGAACTGCAGCGCTGTAATGCACTGCTCAACATAATACAGCATCACAAATAACACAGAGCCTGTTTGCTTGATCCTCAGCCTGAGGCAGTCTCTCTAAACATGATTTTCTATCTCTATCTCTTTCTGTCCCTATCTAGTTATCAGTGCTCATGCCTGTGTGTGTATTCAGTGTGTGTGTGTGTGTATTGAGTGTGCGCTCTGTGTGGGTGTCCATGTGGAGGTTTCTACTAGTCGGCTTTTTTCTCGTTATAGCGAGCACTTTTTCATGATGAGATTCTTTTCAGTGCCTAATGTCAAAGATCATATGCTCGCCCACTCTCTCTCTCTCACACGCACACACACACACACATGCACACACACACATGCAGCATGTATGCAGCCTGAGATACTGCTCATATATGCTAAGAGGACGGGTGTGAGGGAAAAATGGACTGATTGTGTGTGGGTGTGTGGGTCGAGTTTCTGTTCAGAAAGTTCAGAAAGTTTTAACATTTCTGGATGCTTCTTTATCCTTGGGGAGTCTCAAAGTGCCATCATTCTCAAATGTGTGTGTGTGTGTGTGTGTGTGTGTGTGTGTTTAAAAAGCAGAGCTAGAGAGAGGAGATGGCGGCGCTTCAGACTTGTACACTGCACTAAGACATGTTCTCATTTTCTTGACCTTGAAATGCACTTTTGCTGTTTGTTTCTTTTGTGCCTTGCACAGCTCATATGGTGGGATGATGGGTACAAGAAGACGGGATGTGTAGACACTTGGAGCACAGTAATGTGAGGTGTTCATGTTTAGATGATAAAAATAAATGTAAGCGATGAAATTGTTGGTTTTGCATCCTCTAACCAGAAGACAACAAGACAAAACAAATTTAGTGCGTCCAAGAATGAGCATAAATGATTTTGCAACCCTCTTCAAATAGAGATTTTTATTATTCTATTTTTATTTTATTTTAGACTGAGTTATATTGCCACTTCACTTGGCCCTTTTGTTGCACAGTATGAACAAATAACAGGTTTGGTTTTTATTCGCCATTATCCTTGTGGACATGACCTCGTGATTTGCACTTGTGATTTGTAGTTGTGATTGGACTGTTAAAAAAAAAGAGAGCCTCATTGTTTGCATGAAAGAGAAAATGACAAGAGGAAGAGGATGTTAAAAAAAGTGAATAAACAACAACTGCTTCTGTAGTGTGTCTTTTTCTCTTTGTGTCTGTGTGAATTTCAGCAGTCTTTCGTGTTCTTTTGCTTTCAGACATATATGACAGCACAACAGCATGTGTGTGTGGATATGTGTGTGTGTGTGTGTGTGTGTGTGTGTGTGTGTGCAATGTTTTGATACTCTCACACTGAAAACCCCACATCTGCTCCAG
>VUQI01004088.1:9260-19792 GCA_015106735.1 Paratilapia polleni | reverse complement strand
GAGGGATACAGTGAGCGTCGGGTTGCTTCCATCCTTAAAATTTCTAAGACGGCGGTTCATAAGAACAAGGTCAAGCAGCAGACATTGGGAACAACAAAGCTACAGTCTGGCAGAGGCCGAAAACGACTCTCCACTGACCAGGATGACCGTCACCTCATTCGAATGTCACTCAGGAACCGTAGGATGACATCAAGTGACCTACAAAAAGAATGGCAAACGGCAGGGGTGAAGTGCACAGCGAGAACGGTTCGAAACAGGCTCCTAGAAGCAGGACTCAAGTCGTGTAAAGCTAGAAAAAAGCCCTTCATCAATGAGAAGCAAAGAAGAGCCAGGCTGAAGTTTGCAAAAGACCATAAGGATTGGACCATAGCGGACTGGAGTAAAGTCATCTTCTCTGATGAGTCTAATTTCCAGCTTTGTCCAACACCTGGTCGTCTAATGGTTAGAGGGAGACCTGGAAAGACCTACAAGCCTTTTTTGGTATTTTCACCATTTTTCATTTTCTGCAAATAAATGCTCTATATGAAAATATTTGTATTTGGAATTTGGGAGTTATGTACCTATAAATAGCAAAATCAGAGAAACTGATAATTTTCCAGTGGTCTCTTAATTTTTTCCAGAGCTGTATGTATATATATATATAGATAGATAGATAGATAGATAGATAGATATAGACAGTTCCTTTCCTTTTTGAAACATGTTGGTTTCAGCAGTAATCACAAGGGGGATTTTAGTGCAGAACTCTCTTTGTGATTGATTTTACCAAGCGACAGCCAGCAACTTCCAGCAACCACTCACCAACCAGTCAGGAAATAAACATTCTTCCCTAGGTTTCCAGGGGGGTTGTCAACCGATCTCTAGGCCTGTGTGACTGAGACCTTGCCATAACAGTCTTTAAACATTACAGCTTTTATCAGACAAGCTTAATTTACACAGAGTCATTAGCCATTTGAACAATAGCTCTGCAAGGCTTGTTGGTATAAGCAACACAATACACATGGCAAATTTTTCTGTCATTACAAATGCATGTCATAACCTGTACTTGCACATATGCTGTTTACAAAAAAAATTGCTCTTACTCCCCCACCCCCATTTATCAGAAAATGTAGCTAGCGGTAGCTCTGCTGTTAGCAACAGAGATTAGGTGAACACAAATACAGCACAGGCACTGCTATAGACCCAGATTGCCAGAGTTTTTCAGAAAAGGCTTTTAAAATGGAAAATATTTTTCCTACATGCAACATCATGCAGGCAACATGAGAGAGCCACTGACTGCCTCATCTACAAGCTCTGGTTGGTAAAGAAATAGGCTCTTTAGCAGTGGTTTTCAAGTATTTTTGTCAGAATGCACACCATTATTGAAAACAAGTAATTACAAGGAATATGTTTACATGTGATTATAGCTGTATACAACATCATAAATAAGACTAATTTTAAAGGAACACCTGTCAGTGTGCACTAATAATTGGTTAGGTCTTTGTATGCATAAAATAAATTGATAAATAAACTGTGTTTATGATTTAATAATCACATTCAAACATTTTTAGAGTTTTAGAGTTTTTTAGACAGGAGAGAGCAAAAGAAATCATCCGTGTGACAGACAGACAAGGCACCAAAACAGCTCCTGGAGAGGTGAAGAAGAGAAGAGTATCAGATAGACAGAAAAGACAGAGTTAGAATAGGTTTGTTTTTTTTGTTTTTTATTGTTTTGTTTTGGGGTTTTGTTTCTTTTCGGTTTAAATGAGCTCTTGTTGCATAATAGCAGCAGAAGCTGAATGAGACCAGGACTGATCTATCTGTTAAAACTGAACAAAGAGTTGGCAACATAAAATCTAGCATATGACTACTTCATTAACATCAAGGACCTTATTTTTTCTAAGGGTTTTAGTCCTGCTGTTGAAAATAAAACAGAAATTAAGTTAAATGAGAACTCAGATGGCACTCATTTGGTTTATTTTGATGTCATGTTGCAAAAGCCAACCTACGCACCTGACCAGAACTGAGCACAATGTCTATTATCATACATTGATTTTACACTGAATATACTCACTGGAATACTGGAAATCTAAAGATTTCTGGCCACTAATGTCTCAAGATGCCAACAACAAAACAATTAGAAACATATTTAATTTACAAAGAACTCATTACACACACATTGCACACATTAAAAACAACATTTTATAACATTGTTAGAAAGAGTTGAGATGCACATGCATAGTAAGGCAGTGGCCAGTCCTTACCTGACTACTGACTCTACAAAAACACATTTTGTCGAAAAGTCCAGTTAGTCACATGATCACATCAATGCATGCACAATTTAAATGGACTATTTTATCTGCTGTAGCTGTTATCAACCCTAAATGCTTCTAGAGCCTAAAAGAAACTCCCCTTTTATTTTTATTTATTATTATTTTTTACATATATGTTAGGTTAAATGCATTACTGATTGCAGTAGTTGTCAGAGGAGGCATGTTTGGGGAAACTGATCATTTTAAATGTTTAATGTAGACTTCTTCATTATTAAACTGTCCATAAACCAGTAACTGTTTAATCATAGCTGGTTGATGATGATAACAACACTAACATACATACCACAAGTAATGAAACATAATAGCAACAAATGTAATCCTAGTACTCAGTAGTATTAAACAAAACATTAGGTACAGTACAGTATTATCTAAATAAGAATTAGACAGAGACAGAGAAAGAGAGGTCGAGTGTGCATGTGGTGTGTGCGTGTCTGCACATGTGTGTGAGTGTGATTAATTAATTGCTGAATTTATTTTAAAACGTCACTTTGCTGCCTTGAGCTCCTCAGCAGGAAGGTTCAGAGCTGCTTTCTTCCAGTTTTATGAATAGGTTTACCTGACATGACATTTTCATTTTCCTAGATTTTTTTTATGTGTGTCATGTTTCATTTCCTCTCCTTCTACCAAAAACAGAACACCAGACATCTACACCATCCATCACTTTACGAGCTAACAACGCAATCAGCTTCTAGTGTGATTTTCAAACAGAGGCAGGTAGGGAAGCTTTCCACCAGTGTGAGTGAATGGAATAATCAAAGTCGGATTTTAATAATTACCTCATTATAAATTATCGCACACAAATAGCCTATGTGACCTACATTGTTTCAGGTAATATGAAATGCAGCACAGTTTTAGGGAAAAAATAAATAAATGTCAACACGTCTGCTCAGATTTGTAGCAGTTTGCACAAAAGGGGTAAGATTAGGCCCAGACACTCCAATTGCTATGGAGGAGATGGCAATTTTGAACATTTTATCACAAGCTGCCAATCAATAAGAGCTGTTTAACATTTGAGAGAATGCAATGGAAAACCATTTTAAAAGGTACGTTTGCAACCTCTTTTCTGTTTGCTGCACGATATGTAGGAGTTCAATAGAGCAGGAGCAAGGGGAGCACAGAAAAGATTTTTTTTCCTCCCCAAGTGATCAGAAGACCTGGCCTTAAACATGATTAAATCATTACAACTGAAGTACATGGACAACATGTAGTGTAAATCAGAGCTTTTTCAGTTCAGCTGTGGCAAGCAATTAGTGGGAATGTAGTTCAGATTCTTGGTCAAATAACTTTTACATTCTTGGCAAGGAATGTTGTGGTTATTTCAATCTTTTGATCATTTTCCAAAATATATTTTTGTGTAACTATACTCCACTGTTTCACATAGTGTTTTTCACATAACTTGCAACACCACCATTATTTGTTTACTGCACAAAAGTGAAACCAGTGCCCTTAATGTGACTCAGAGCTCTGTCTCTAATGTAACTACTTGTCTGTATCTACCATCTTTGCAGTTACCCCTTCAGAAGCTGTTGCTAGTTCTGTCAGCTGATCAGTATTCACTGCTGATGCTGCTGTGAGGTGTCAGAGGTCTTTAATCACAACAGTGACCATATCACAAAGGAGATTATTTCTTTGTTGCCTGCTGAGGCTCTGTTGCCCTCCAGTCCACCAGCATACTCTCTTGGTTTGAGACAGTCACTCTGGATACCTTTTGAAGAACCTAAATTTGCCTACCATCTTCTCCTTACCTAATTATGGAGTTCCCTCTGACATAAGGACCCCCTATGCTCAGTATCTTAATGCCTCCCTCTCCTTCTTCATTGTTCCCTCAACCTTCAAAGGAGTTGTGACTTCGTTTTTTTTTTTGTTTGTTTGCTTTGTTAAATTTTATTTCGAACATGTAATCAGTATACAGAAAGTCATGTAGTGTTATTGATATAAACCTGAATAACAACAATAAACATATTTCTAAATACACTATGTAAAATACAAAATATTACCATATTATCTTCTTTTTTCAACTCCATAACTTTACATCCACACATCAAAGCCAAGTACCTCCAGTTTTGGAATGTTAATTGCAAAATCTGAATAAGTATGAAGTAGCGACTAAATAAACATTCACCGAAATTCAAACATCTTCCTGTCATGAAGACCATCTCTTTATACCTCTTTTTAAACTGCTTTATGTTTGGACATTGCTTCAACTTCACACACAAACTGTTCCACAGTTTCACTGCACACACAGAAACACAAAAGCTTTTCCTGGTAGTATGCACATTAACAGTTTTGAAGTTGCAAAAACCCCTTAAATTATAATTTTCTTCTCTTACAGAAAACATGCTTTGAATATTTCCCGGTAGTTTGGAATTTCACCAGATCTGCAAAATTCAATATTTATGTAAGAATAGTGAATTTGTATGATCCCTATAACCAGCACTGTAAATTATAGAAACTGCTTTTTTTTTTAAGAATAAAAAGTAAATGTAATGCATTTTTGTAGTTATTGCTCCAGACCTCTGCACAATAGCTTAAATGAGGTGAAACCAGTGAACAGTAAAGCATATGGAGTGATGTACAATCTAATACCCGCTTTGCTTTATTTAGTACTGCAATGCTTCTTTATACTTTAGAATGAATATATTTAATGTATGCTTTCCAGCTAAGTCTCTCATCTATTTAAATATATATAAATCTGTTTTCATTGACTCTTTCAGTATTGCCCCCATTTATTTGAATCTTTACATTTGTATTTAATCTGCTTTTAACATCATTTTAGTTTTATTCAAATTTAACGATAATTTGTTTTTATCAAGCCAGATCTTCAATTTATTCATGTCAGTAGTCATCTCATCCAATAAATGCTGCAAATCATCAACAGAGCAGAAAACATTAGTATCATCGGCAAACAGTACCAGCTTTAATACGTTGGACTCGTTACATATGTCATCGATGTATAAAATAAACAATTCAGGGCCCAACACTGACCCCTGGGGGACGCCACAAGCAATGTCCATACATAAGGAGCAACATTTAACTTCACAACCAGTTGGCTGTAACTTAAATAACTCCCAACCCAATTTAAAACTACCCCCTGATGCCATAACGTTCCAGTTTTTTTTATTAATACATCATGATCTATTGTATCAAATGCCTTTTTAAAGGCTATGAATAACCCAACCACATGTTGTTTTTTTGTCTATGGAGTTTGTGATGTATTCTATTAAGATTAATAATGCCAGTGATGTTGATCTGCTTGATCTGAACCCGTACTAACTGTCGGTGAGTAGTTTATGTTTTTCTATAAATTTTTCCAGTCGGCTATTTAACAGTTTTTCGCGCATTTTTGAGAATTGAGGTAGTAAAAAAAAGAGGCCTGTGATTTCTGAACTGGTGTTTGTTGACAGATTTGTACAGAGGTATAACTTTTGCTATTTTCATTTTGTCAGGAAATATACTGGTTTGAAATGATAAGTTACAGTTGTATGTAAAGGGTTTAACAATACTGTCAATTACCTTTTTTTAACCACTGTCACATCAGTATCATTACAACCCAAAGATTTCTTATTCTTGCATTTCTTAACAATTTCAAAAAATTCATTTTCATCCAGGGACATTGAATAAGGATTTCTGTCTATCAAAGTATCGAGCTTGTACTCTGCTGTCCCAGGATCAGTGATTTTTCTTGCTAATTCTGATCAGAACAGTTAAACAGTCATAAACACAGTTTATTTATCAATTTCTGAACAGTTAAACCTTTGCTTAAAAAAATAACTTTAACCTTGATCCTAATGTCCTTAATAATTACAGGCACATTTCAAATCATTTCTTTCTTTTTCATGTTCAGGGAACCTAGCAAGCCCACTAACTGATTTTCTGCAGCTCTGGTCTATTTGAGAAATTTTAGTGTCTCATAATGTTTGTTGATAGCACTAAACCCAACACACTGTGGGAGCAACATTTTGTCGGATCTTAACATTTGCAGCGGTAGATAAACCTGATAAAAGAACAATGAGCACACAATCTGCCAAAAGTGTTTGAAAAATTTCCAAAACTTGAAATCGTGACTTTCTCATTGTTGTTACACCTGGTTCGACAGTCTTGACAGCATGGTTGAAATTTGGAACTGTAAAACAAACCACAGTTTCAGCTCCTGCTGCTTTGCAGTCAGCCTCAGCAGTGTCCAATTTAACCACAATCTCTCATTAAAAAATAATTACACCAAGTTTGTTGGCTAACATGTACCATTCGGGTCCCAGAGGTGTGTGTGTGTGTATTTCTGTGTATGGTCAAAATTTCCTCAGCCATGCCAGCCCAGGTTAAAGATGGAGTGAGAGAAATGCTGCATAGAAGGAGGTGAGAAGAAATACAAATAGAAGGAGAAGAGGATGGACGGGAAGATGGAGAAGAATGGAGAAAAATAAAGAACAGGATGCGAAAGGACTAAAGGAGAGGTGAAGCATGAGAATGAAGAGAGTAAAGTACAGGAACTAAAGAGAAAAGAGGAGGAAAAATGAGGATGAACAAGAGGAGAAGTTTGCCCATGCTGGGACAATTAGTCCCTCCTGCGGTTAACTCAAACTGTGAATACTTGTATACGCATGTCAGACTTTATGTGTGTATGCGTGCATTGAGCAAATGGGCCTTTGTGTGTGCTTCCATGGCAGTATTAATGTCCTGCATGTGCTTTGGCATCTTTTGGCCTGTGATCGTGAGCATTTGCATGTGTGACAGTGCATTGTGTCAAAAGATGTGTGTGTATGTGTGTGCGTTTTCTCATATATATTTCTTGGCAGTTTTAGGTGGTACATATTTGAATATCAGCCAAGCAGCTCCAGAGAGATAAATAAAGAGACAACCAGTGAACCGGTAAAAGACAGAAGGTGAAAAGAGCAAGATGGAAACAAAGAGACTGGACTGAACAATGTAGAAAAAAAAAATACAGCTGGTAAATAGAAAGACAGGTAGACAGGTGGATGAGTCACTTTCTTCTCAGTTTGCCTCTATATTCACCTCAGTTCTGTGTAATGGTCCACCTTTCTTTTTCTTCTTTACAGTGTTCTGTGCTGCTAGCGTGATGCTCATTTCCTGCTTTAAGTCGACACACCAAGTCAGTCCCTGCTGGTCTGTTTCACTGAATAACTTTCATTGTCATTACTCTTTGCAGAACACTCTGCAGTTTTCTCCTTGTAACCACAACACAACACAAATAGCCCAGGAAGCTGTGTTGGTTCTCATGCCTTCTTTCCTGCTCTTATCATATTCAATCTCTCTCTCTCAAACTCACACATGCTGCTCACTTTGCTGTTATTTGTGCCATGTCTATGTTGTTGCTTGTCATATCAACTGTCTGCATCAGCTTTGTGTCAGTTATTGTTTACAATTGCTCAATAGCTGTAAGCTCTCTTGATGTCTTACTACTTACTTTTTTCAGTGTGTAAAGTAGATTTTGACACTTCTCAGCCAAATGGTCGTCAAATATGATGACTGAACATATCAACTTTACTGAGTGTGTGTCTCTGAGGGACACTTTAGCCTGAGTGCAAAATCTTGACAGATAAATTATGGCTTACACAGCTTCAAAAACAAAACACACGTGCTGAAATACACAGTAATGACACCCATGTTTCTTGACATAAACTGCTGCAATACATTTTTAATAGGCTGACTTTATGTTGTCAATGAAAAAGGAAAAGATCTTGAGAAATAAAAATTTCCTTACATCGGTGAAAAACTATATGGCTTGATACAGCTTGCATAATGTGTTGTAAAGTTTGTTTTGGTACGAGCCGTAATATATAAAAGATTCTTCAAAAAGGTCTCTGAATAATGGAAATGAGATTTAAAATGAACAATAATATGAATTGGTAGCTGCCACACATTCATCTCATGAATCGGGGGCCTTCTATTTAATAGTCCTGTAACCCGACTGTATGGATCGGCTTTGGTGGATAGGGTAATGAAAAAAAAACATTCAAAGTGCTGAAAATGTATTTAACTATCTAAAATAAACGTGCTCACTAAGCAGTAAATCGCCATTTTGAACGTGTGATCTCGTTTCCTTTGAAATGGTTGCTTCGAAGATGGGGACTGGGTCTGAGACCATGCGCAGTCAGTTGCTGTCTTCAAAGTGAGTTTGGTGCTTCAAGACGGCGATAAAATGAAAATAAGACAGTCTGCTGTCAGTTTGTGATTGAATGTGGTCAAGTTGGCAATTACATGCAGTCTGTTTGTGATAATATGGTGATTAAGTGAGATACATCTGCAAAAATCTCAAATCTGTTGCAGTCTACATACACATTAGAATTGATTAGATTACATTCAGAGACCAGTCAGAACCTCATAGATATAAAAAAGAAATCACTGTGTTTGATGATTTAAAAGCTTGTTGAACCCCCCTTTAGCAGCAATAAATTACCAATAGCTAATTGTTTTCTGTATGAACTTTATCAGTGTCTCTCATCATTGTGGAGGGATTTTGTCCCACTCTTCTTCACAACGTTACTTCAGTTCATTGAAGTTTGCTGATATTTGTTTATGCACAGCTCTCTTAAGGTCTCGCCACAGCATTTCAATCAGGTTGAGGTCTGGACTTTGACTGGGCCATTGCAACATCTTGATTCTATTATTTAGATTATAGACTTGCTGCTGTGCTTGGGATCATTGTCCTGTTGCGCGACCTAATTTCAGCCGAGCTTTATCTGTCAGACAGATGGCCTCACATTTGACTGTAGAATACTTTGGTATACAGAGGAGTTCATGGTTGACGCAATGACTGCAAGGTGCCCAGGTCCTGTGGCTGCAAAACAAGCCCAAACCACCCACCCCCCCTCCCCCCGTGTTTTTGCCAAACACAGCGGGTGATGGGCATTATGTCCAAACATCTCCACTTTGGTCTCGTTGACATTGTTCCAGAAGTCTTGTGGTTTGTTCAGATGCAACTTTGCAAACCTAAGCTGTGCTGCCATGTACTTTTTAGAGAGAAGAGTCTTTCTCTTCTCTCTAAAAAGAGAGAAGAGAAAGACTCTTCTCTCTCTCTTGTTTGGAAAGGTTTGAAACCTTTCCAAACAAGCCATACTTGTTCAGTCTTTTTATAATTGTACTGTCATGAATTTTTAACATTTAACATGCTAACTGAGGCCTGTAGAGTCTGAGATGTAGCTCTTGGGGTTTTTATGCAGTTTCTCTGAGCATTGCCTGACCTTGGGGTGAATTTGCTGGGACATTCACTCCTGGGAAAATTGGCAACTGTCTTCAGTATTTTCCACTTGTGAATAATCTTTCTCACTGTAGAATGATGGACTTCATATTGCATGGACATGGCCTTATAACCCTTCCCAGATTGATGAGCAGCAAAAATTGCTTCTGTAATTGTTTCAGTTCTTATATCTTTCCTCCTTGGCATTGTATCAACACGCATCGGAATGCTCCAGAAGAGCAAACTGTCAAAACTTCTGCTTTTATAGAGGTGCTCACATTTTCTGATGATCAGTTAATCAAGTGCATTTGATTAGCAGTGCCTGGCTGCTACCTACCCTCTCAATTCGTATGGAAGCAGTAAGGGTGCACTTACTTTTTCCACAAACTGCTTCTGCATTTTGGCTTAGTTTTTGTTAAATAATAACACAGTATAATATGTCATGTGTCGTTATTCATCTCAGGTTGTATTTACCTAATTTTAAGACCTGCTAAGGACCAGATGATTTTTATTATGTCCTGATGGAGTTGAAAGAAGGTGTACTTTATTTTTTCTTTCTTTATTTATTTTTTTACATGTCTGTATATGCTGAACATGTTGGCACAAACATATAGAAATACCAGTACAAATCAATACAACCAACCAATTGTGAGAGATGACCCAGCAAGCAAGTGGGAAGACTTAAATGTTGCCTGCACACATGTGACTGATGAGCAGATAGGACAGAGTCTAACTTGTTAGCACTCCACAACAGCTTACCCTACCCATACTGCTTAGATGTATCACCTAGCTACACAAAAAAACAAATGTATTTGGTCCCAGAACATATTAACATTATCTGTACTGTGTGGATACTGTAGACAGAGAATCAATAGTCAGTGAAGCGATCCATGCCACAATTTACAATGGGAAATGGACCAGAAGCAAAGATTTTTATCCAGGATTTCTAAATGGTCGAAGAAGTGCCTTATGTGCTGCTGTTGTGAAAGGAAACAGTATAGAGGGGGGGGGGGGGGGGGGGCACAATT
>VUQI01004087.1:0-11389 GCA_015106735.1 Paratilapia polleni | reverse complement strand
AAATAGTAAAATCAGAGAAACTGATAATTTTGCAGTGGTCTCTTAATTTTTTCCAGAGCTGTATATATACTGTATATATATATATATATATATATATATACATATATATATAATTATTATTATATTATATATTCTTATGGGATATATATTATTATATATTATCCATGAATTTTCAAATTTAATGTTTTACAAAAAAGCTGAAAAAAATTGTAAAGCACATCATTATTTTTTGATTAAGATGCCAAATTACAGTTATTTACTTGCATTCCTGAATGGAAAAATTAGTTTTAGTGGTTGAATGTTATGCTTGATTAATTCCTGACTTCTCAGAGAAGTCCAGTGTGCTCAAATTTGAGTATAAAAACATGATTTCAGTTTGAAATTCCTCACTCCTGTTCAAAATGGTAAAACATTGAGAACTCACTGAAAAGGAAAGAGTCCACATTAAAGCACATCATGATGCTGGATGGTCTTTCTGCTTTTTATGACAGGTGGTCTAATAAATTTGTTAAGCACTGGATATCCTAAAATACAGTGACATCTAGCTAGACTATGATGCACTATAATGCACTTCTCCATTCTGTTGCTAGCATGCAGCAATATGACTGAATAAGGAACTATGCAGCTCAAAAAATAAAAACAGAGCAGCAATGTGAAATAATCATCATACTGAGTGCTAAAGTGGGCAGTACCACTTTGAGTTATTACCTGACAAGTATTTCTGATGGAAACCGGAATTCAAGTCAAGTATGGTGAATGGGCTGCAGTGAACAAGAAATTGTCCCAAATTTTGTCCTTGATACAACCGATCTAGACATACATTCCTCAATCCACATCATAGAAATTGCAATAGGAACCTGTACAAAATATTATTGGAAACCACTGAAGGACACTGAAGGCATTTCTTTTTCTCAAATAACTTATTATCATATCTACATATTTATTATTTAAATCAGCCTTTATTGGAGGGTTCTTAACATTAACAGACTTACATAAGACAGTGAAGAAAAATCCTAATCAGGACATCATTAATTGTGAGTCAAAAAACCCAAACTAATTATAATTGCTGACCTAAAGGCTCAAAAGGAACAAAAATAAGCTAAAATATTATAATGTTTTGCCACAACAGAACCTCTTCAACCTGCTCCTTAACAATAGCAGGGGTACCTCATGTAAAAGCACATTTACATGTTAACCTGTGCAATCATCTTGCGATCAAAAGCGGTCGCCCAGAGACTGGGGGTGTGGCACCTCTGAACGACCAGTTGGTTGCCACAGCCACTTGCAATCGGTCTCCAGCTGCAAAAAATGCAATCATCGGGCAACCACTGATTTCTCTTAGTTGCGAGGAGGTTGCTGTCCTATTTTTACTCTAGTGTGATTGAGCCATAAGTCATTTTGTTTGTGACCAGTGCTCACCATCAGTGCTGATGTGCCTTACTTACCCAAGTGATCATAAATATGCAGGCTAAGGACCTGCATATTCTGGCAAGGTATTCGCTGACCACGTGCATCAGTGAGCCTTGGCCGCCCATGACCCTGTTGCCGGTTCACCACTGTTCCTTCCTTGGACCACTTTTGATAGATACTGACCACTGCAGACCGGGAACACCCCACAAAAGCTGCAGTTTTGGAGATGCTCTGACCCAGTCGTCTAGCCATCACAATTTGGCCCTTGTCAAACTCGCTCAAATCCTTACACTTGGCCATTTTTCCTGCTTCTAACACATCAACTTTGAGGACAAAATGTTTACTTGCTCCCTAATATATCCCACCCACTAACAGGTGCTATGATGAAGAGATAATCAGTGTTATTCACTTGACCTGTCAGTGGTCATAATGTTATGCTTGAACAGTGTATAATATATAATTAGTTCATACTTCATACATGTGTTTGTGTCACATGTATGAAGACAACTGTATATCTGACAAGCGGTGAATAAATTTCAAGCATTTTGCAATTTATGAAGTCAGTTTGCAATTTGCAACATTGTAATTCCAATATTTTAATCTCAAGTATACAAAAAGAAATGTTGACAGGAAATGGCTACAAAGAAATGACTTGCAATTTTGGTCAGTTTTTATGAAAATAAAATAAATTGTAGGGGCTTAAGCAGTGAACACAGAGAGCTCCGATATTGGTGAGTGAAATTCTAGTATTTATCTAGTCTGTGTGATGCACGATAATGCATCACATGGGCACAGTAATCAAGCTAGGTAGTGTTAGCTGATAACTTTGCACTTTACCCTCGCTTTCAAAGATAGTCAGATCGGACTGGGGGAAAAAAACCGTAGAAAAAAAAACAAAATCAAGGCTTCAAAACAGTCCTTTGTGAACCAATGGACACCACTGTGGCATTCATTTTTATACACAGTCTATGGGGGAAACAGTACATTTACCTAAATATTCAAGTGTTCCAATTTTGCTTTGTACAGATTGTGTCTCGCACCAAGAATGAAACCCAGTAAGTTTTGCTTCAGTATGCAGTCAACATGTACTGGACTTTTGTCCCCCTTTTATGCTTTTGTGTCATTTTGCATCAAGAGGAAAAACATGTATGCATGAGTGTATATGTGAGTTTGTATTCTAGGACAGAGCAGCTGAAGGGCTGTTGCTTGGCTTGCCTGAGGTGAGCTTCCTCTGTATAAACCAGCCATTCAAATGTCAGAGCACTGGGGGGAGTTATTTCCACCACACATCTGATTACTGAAAATATCACTGCTAAGGGTTGAGTAGGCAGCACATTGTGCCAGACAAGCCAAGGAACATGCTGATATTTTCTTAGAATTTACACACATTCGTTAGAAGAAAGTGTTACTTATATCTAGATAAGTCTAGATATATATTTGGTGTTTTAGGGTCTCATTTTAATGGAACAGGATGAGATTTGTGTATTTGCATGTATACAGAGTAATAAAGTGATTTTTCTGGTGATCACTAGCATGCAAAGGGAAGTGAGTTTAGGTGATCTTTTGAAAGTAAATTGATAAAATACAGCTTTTGTGCAAGACATATGCATCGTGATTAAAAATGTAAAATGTGCCAGCTCCTCAGTTACTGCATGTTTCCACACAAACATGTCTTTTTGTGATGTTCTCAAAATCAGGGTATGTGTCACATCAGACCAAAGTTGACTGTGTGTTAAAGAAGGCTCAGTGAAGTCCTTTGTGTATAGGAGGGTAACATTAAACACCTCTTAAAAGGGCTAATTTGCTCATTTACTTTGAAACTAGAATGATCCAAGAGTGTAAACCCTGCGATGGAAGCCCAACCATCCATGTTTATATCTACTCCTCCCTGCAATACATGATCTGAAAATATTACATTCTCTTAGATGCAGTCACACACTATCTCGACATGGTGTTTGTGTGTCTGTGAAATCTGTTTTTATGTTCAGCTGTGTAGCTGTTCATCTGCAAGGCATGTATTTGCCATAGTATATATACTTAACATGTGCTCAAGTAATCTTGGTTTCCAGTGTTCTGGACAAAATGTGCATGTGGCAGAGATGAGTATCATTGAGTCAATATATGATCTGAATTTCTCCTTCAGTCAGTGTGCTTATACAAGAGCCAAGCTATCACAGTATGCAATATCATGAGTATGGCAGTGACTCACTCTCTGTGTGCACTGCAGAATGAGATGTTAGCCACATGACAGACGATCTCTACCTTCACATCAACAGAAACACAAATATACACAAATCTATTCTATTCTATTAAGAACACACACTGACACACACACACACACACACACACACACACAGACATATACACACGCACCTTCCACTTATATGCCCTGGAGATCAGAAAGTGAATCACAGATGGAACAGTCATTGCTTTAAAATGTACTCCAGCTAGCATGAAATCTTCAAAGTCAACCTGCTACTGAAAGAATGTGTAAGTGGTCCAGGTAAAGATACTGCCTGAGGCAGTAGGTGGACAATATTCCAAATTCATTCATACCTACAGTGAATGAGAGTAATTCTTGTATTCATAAAGGCTGATTAGACTGTGTAAAGGGCATTTCACTCAGATGATTCATAATTTATCTTGTGAACCAAATACTGCAGCAAAAATGTCTCCTCGGGGGAATCAATTACACAACCAAGAGTAGGAATGGAATTATAACCAGCTGTAGATTTGGGTGAGTAGCTTTATTGAGGCAACATTTAACATGTCTAAAAACTCAGGCATGAGAAGGGCACATGGTTGTACAGTGCCTTGCAAAAGTATTCATAGCCCTTGAACTTTTCCTGACCGCAGGCCTGGCCGCTACTTTATGTTGGTCTATCACATAAAATCCCAATAAAATACATTTAAGTTTGTGGCTGTAATGTGACAAAATGTGGAAAAGTTCAAGGGGTATGAAAACTTTTTCAAGGCACTGTAGATGGAGATGTGTTTACTGTGAAGGGAACAGAACTGCTTGGTTACATGACAATCTGTGGACAGTCCACGACTTCCTACTCTGCACATTAACCTTCAGGGAAGAAAGGACCTGGTGTTTTTTCCTCTACCTTTCAGACAGTTCAGGTAAGGCTGTTATAAAGCTGTCACACCAGAAAGAGAGATTCCCATGAGCAGCCTATCAATAATCCAAGCACTCAAGGACAGGGGATGGTGTTCAATATTCATGCCGTTTTAATGAATATTCTCAGAGCAATAAACAGACAGCAAGTCAAATGGTGCTCATTAGCAGGTCTCAAAATCATAACAAAGCCACATCAATGAATAAAGACAAAAGACTGACAAAGATGATGGGAAGCAAACAAGTTTGCAAATTACATTGACATAGTTATTAAAATTCCATAGAACATAACACCAAACATTCCTTCCTGAGATGTTTCATATTATCTTTACATAAAACTAACCCTTTAAAGAAAACTAAGCAGAGGGTTAAGTCAAACTGGAACAAGCTACTACTACTTTTCTTTTGAAACTGAGATTACTAGTAATATAATAACATTTAAGTTTCAAAAAGAATTTAAGAGCATGCTATTGATCTGTTGTGTATAGCTCTGATATCTCTCTGTCTCACACACACACACATAATTCACATGTACTCTGTGTCATTTGGATGGACTTTTGTATTCACATCAAAAAATTAGGTGCTGAACAGAATCCAACCAAACCTGATCTATACTCCCCTTTAGCCACAAATATTCTGCATGTCCTCACTGTAAACAGGGCGCTGTAAAAGGTGTTTACAGTAACTTTACTGTAAGTTCATTTACAGCAAAAAACCAAAAAGGTTTTAGTAAATTTTTGTTACTGTAATTTAATTTATGTATATGTGTGTGTGTGTGTGTGTGTATGTGTGTGTGTGTGTGTGTTTATAATCATACTATAATGATCGTAGCGTATGTATATTTGTATGTGCCCTATCTCCTCCTACGGTAGTGGACCAATCTTGATGAAACTTTGCATAAACATTGCCTAGGGCACTGTGGGTGGCAACATTTATATGGCGTATACAAATATTTTATACAAATCCCACAATCATATATATTTGTACATTTGACGGTTCAACTGAACACCGAATGGCGACCTAACGAATGCATTCACCATGCGCACGTTTGTTTAGTGTGTGCATGCTACATTTGTTTACTTACTAAAATGAAAATCCGTGACATGTTTTATGTAATCACAATTAAGAAAAAGTAATTATGATTTCCTTCATAGTTATTGTTTATTGACCTAACATCAAAGCAAAGACCCGTGCATAGCTAGTGTAATATAATAGTGACACTGATTCCTCATATATAATACAATCCACTCCTAGCACAAAGTTAAATACGCATATGCATTTACATGGTAAGAATCTTCTCAGAGACCAAAACTTTATATACGGACTGAGCTAGAGTTAGGTTGTTCTGCTCTACAATAGACTTCTTTTTAATTGTATCAGGGCATTTTGATGGTATTGCACTTAATTTTAGCTGCCAGTTAACTCTCACCACTTCTGTGTTCAATTGGCATCTGAGACTGGCCTTGAAGGACTTCATCTAAAACTAACCCCCTCCCCTGTCACCTTTCTTCAAATCCCCCAGGGTGTGGCTTCCCTTCAGCTGATCGAGATTGACTTCGAAACACTCGACTAGCCAAGGCCATCTCTGTCACAACAAATAAACAGAAAAACTTAAAGAAAAAAGAGAGGGAGGAGAATATAACTACCAGAAAGATTTTGTTTTGAAGTGAGAGAGGTAAAGACAAGCAGTCAAATGGCTGCAGAATGAAAGACATACAAAGAGAAAGTACAGAAAAAGCAACTGTGAAAAGACATTATAGTCTCAGAAAGCGATAATGAGAATAAAAGGGAGGGGAAAATGATAGTAATGCTCTATAGGAGGTTAATGGCAAGTAATAGGAAGAAATAAGCCATTAAACAGCTTTGGGTTGCAGAAGAAGCAACGACATATACCATAAAGGCGGCTGAAAAAAGAAACAGGTAAAAGCCGAGATCAACTTCCAAAAAAAAAGGACAATGACATGGAAAAGAGCTGTCAGAATAACATTTTTTTTTCTATTACTATTTCTTTTGCCAAACAACAATCTATGATTTCACAGACTTCAGCTTATATTTGACAGTAAATCTGAATTAGATCAAGATGACAGCCATTTCAGAGAAAGAATGATGGGTCCTGCTGTAATGAAGACCACAAAAAGGGGGACCAGCAGAGAATGTTATCCCCAGTCAAGGTCTCAGGCTCTGGTTTTGTGACAGTGCTCCCCGGTCTCATTACTGGGCAAGATGAACAAGGTTGGGTGACAGAGGGATCACAGTTTGAGGTTCCATGTCACTTGTAATGGATGGATATTGTAAGGAAATAAGGGGATGAGGGCTGACATAGAAAATTTTTATAGACTCTCAACACAATAGATGGCAAGTTGTGAGGAAGGCTACTACTAATAAAGAACACCATCTCCCAGCTCCAGCTTTTATTCTCTCCCTCCATCTGTCCACCCTCTGGTTTACCAGGTAGAGCTAATCTTTTTTTTTTATTATAATCTAGCAGCAAATTGAATAGAAAAAGCAACTGATAGTTTGTGTGGGTTTTTTTTTTCACTTTGGTATTTTAAAGGTAAAGTGATGATTGACTTTAAATATTATTTCTTGATGTAACAGCTTCAGTGCAAACCTGACACAAATACAGTTATTCACAGTTAATTGTTTTTTTTTTTATGTGGGGCAGTAGAGGAAAGGGAACCTTTGCTTTTGTCCTACACATTAGGGAACTAAACAATTAGACTTAGTACTGGGATATAAAGACAAAAATTCTGATCACAAGGTTTGAGTCTTAAGGATTATAACAATAAAAGGCCTTTACACAAGTGCCCCAGTCACATAGGTATTTCACACATAATTTTAATTGTTTTTTTCTCTATTTGTGATTCTGAAATATTTCATGAAGCTGCTGTTCATAAATTAATTTTTGTATATAAGTAATCTTTATAAATAATCAATATGAAATACAGAAAAATGCTGTATAAAACAAGTATCTGCCTTTTTACTGGAAACAATGCAGCCATCAGTCATCCAGTGAGATGCCAAACACAGTAAATACAGTAAGATGCCTTACTCCTTTCCTCTTCTTTGTTTCCTTTTGGTTTTTCTTCTTCTTTTCAGAATTATTTTTGGAGTCTTGCACAAACAATTAAGGATTAAAGTGTTATTTTGATTCGGCTATCAAGCTAATTAGGACAATACCTCCTCCAACACAAGTGTTCATCACCATCTTGCTGGTCAATTACCAACTGGAAGGAGAGTGTTTTTGGACATGAATTTATTTGTATGTTTGTTGATTTTTTCAATGTACCACTGCATCTTTGTGAAACTAGGAAGAGCACAAATCATTTCTGTTGTTGGCTCTCTTTTGTCTTTAAGCTCTCTCTAACCATCCCTCCTGTACTGATCTCTATCAGCTGCTTCTATTCCCTGCGGTGGCTGCATGCTGCAGCTCTTGGTATGCACACATAGCTTGGCTTATCGCTGATGTCTTTTAGAAGCACAAATCTGATTGTAAAAAGAAAGCAGTCCTCGTACTGTAGGGTAGCTGTGTGTGTCAATAGCCCCTTCTAGCAAGAAACAAATATGCCACTCTTCACAGTGGGAATCTGTAAAACAATTCTTTAAATATTGTGGCTGCAGAAAAATAATCAGGTACATAAAATCTGTCAAGGGTGTGTGTGACAGTTAAAGATTTCTGACATGTACAGTATGTGTGGTGCCCTGAATATTTCAAGGGTTAAAGTAAGTCTCAGAGTTCTTACTGAATTACTTTGATTGTGACTTTGGTCCCTGCTACATCAATTTTATTCTGCTTATCCAGTTCAGGGTCACAGAGGGGCTGGAGCCTAACCCAGCTGTCATAGGGCGAGAGGTGGGGTACACCCTGGAAAGACTGCCTGTGTGTTACAGGGCTAACAAATTGAGACAGACAACCATTCACTCTCACATTCACACCCACGGCCAATTTACAATCACCAATTACCTAACTCACTCAAGTTTTTGAACTGTGGGAGGAAGATGGAGTACCTGTAGATAGCCCACGCAAGCACAGGGAGAACATCCAAACTCCACACAGAAAGGCCCCAGCCTGGATTTGAACCAAGGACTTTGTTGCTGTGAGCTAACCACGCTAATTTGCAAATTTGCAAATTTGCAAATTTGCATTAATCAGTGATTAGTACAACTGTTATGTTTTGTTCTTAGTATTTTATCCTAGTATTTTTACAAAATGTTAATGATCATTAATAAAACTAAAGATCTTTTTTATTCAGAGAATATTTGTTTGATTTTAAGATTACTGTAAGACCCTGTGATGCTGAAAATTCTTTTTTTTTTCTTAAAGCCGTATATTATTAATAAGACAGGTATTAAGATATCGATTTTATTGACTCAAAGCAACATCAAACTCATAGTTTGTAATCTGTAGGTGTGGCAAATTTCTGGAAAGGTGTATCCTAAAGTGATGCAGAAATAATTTCCACTTGTTGGAATGACCTAGCAATAAAAAGTTTGAGTATATGTGGCGCTGAGTCCACCGGGCTTAAGAGAGGGAGAGGGTGGCAGCACTGTTGCTGGAAGTTTGTGGACGAGAACTGTTTTTATGTTAATTTTTCATGGATTAGATCAAAATTAATGTCTGTTTACTAGGACTGGTGATTTGCAGTGGAAAATGTGTTAAAGGTCAAACTGACTGCAAAAGTTTGTCCATCTATTTTACATTTTGAAAACTTGCTCATCATCATTTAATGACTATATTTCAACAGGTGAATATATTTCAGTGTGAAATGCTGTCAAAACACACATCTTTTCCTAAGTCTAAACCTAGTTTTGGTGCCAAATACTCATCAAGTGAAAGCAAAAGTAAAAAGTAAATGCAAACAAAACTAATCAGCAATTAACAAAATAAAACAAAGTCCCAAATGAAAAACAAAAAGCATTGCCTACAAGCTAGCAAAGGTGTTTCCACTCCAACTTCCAAATGCCGAATTTGTCACTCTTTCAAAATGGACAGTTATCTCCTTAGGACCATAGGACACCCTGTGGGTACCACTATGATGCTAGCAACACTCTCAATGAGAACATCCATCCATCTTGGAGCATTACCTCCATTTTGAGCTGAACTGCAGACCTGCAAAGTTTTACGACTGCATCTGCTTTGGTTTTGATACTATTTATGATAAAATGTAACACCTGGCAATATACTCAGACACAACTGTGTGATATTTCCTGCTATCCTGGCATCAATGTGTCAATATAACCCAGTCTCAAGGCAGTTCAATCTATTGATTTGTGTTGCTGGATAGAAATTTTCAAGCTTTTTCATCTCCCTCAAGACAAATTTCCCAACATTATTTTGTGTCCCGAACACAACTTTTCATCAATCCAATCTCATATGTACTGATTGCAATGAAAGAAAAAGTCCATATCCAAGGTTGGAGGTTTGTTGGAGAAGTAAGTTGTCTTGACTTTCACTCTAGAGATCTGAGGTCAACTCACACATCACAGTTTTTGCACACATCATTTGTATGATTTTTTAATAAGTTATTAATTACAAATATGTAGCTTGGTTAGGGTTAGGCATTAAAAACTACTGGGTTTGGGTGACACATTAAAAACTACTGGGTTAGGTTTAGAAAAATATCATGGTTTGAGTTAAAATACAACGGTTGCCACAAACTTTGTTTTCTTGGTTGACATGGTGACACCTCCCTGCTTTCTCTACCAAAAATATGTGCTTCTGACATGAAATACAGTGGGTTCAGAAAGTATTCCGACCCCCTTCACTTTCTTCATGTGTTATGTTGCAGCCCGATGATACTATCATTTAAATTATTTTTTTTTCTCATTAATCTACACTCAGTACCCCATAATGACAAATTGAAAACAGAATTTTAGGATTTTTGTAAATTTATTAAAAAGAAAAAACTGAAATATCACATTAACATAAGTATTCAGACCCTTTACTTAGTACTTAGTTGGAGCACGTTTGGCAGCAATTATAGCCTCGAGCCTTTTTGATTATGATGCAACAAGCTTTGCACACCTGGATTGGGGGATTTTCTGTCATTCTTCTTTGCAAATCCTCTCAAGCTCAGTCAGGTTGGATGGGGACTATCGGTGGACAGCCATTCTTAGGTCTCTACAGAGATGTTCGATAGGGTTCAAGTCTGAGCTCTGACTGGGCCACTGTAGGACATTCACAGAGTTGTCCCTAACTCACTCCTATGTTGTCTTCGCTGTGTGCTTAGGGTCATTGTCATCTTGGAAGGTGATCCTTCAGCCCAGTCTGAGATCCTGAGCGCTGTGGAACAGGTTTTCATTGAGGATATCTCTGTACTTTGCTCCATTCAGCTTTCCCTCAACCCTGACCAGTCTCCCAGTCCCTGCTGCTGAAAAACACCCCCACAGCATGATGCTACCACCACCATGCTTCACCGTAGGGATGGTATTGGGTAGGTGATGAGTAGTGCCTGGTTTCCTCCAGACATAAAGTTTAGAATTGAGGCCAAACAGTTCAATCTTGGTTTAATCAGACCAGAGAATCTTGTTCCTCACAGTCTGAGAGTCCTTCAGGTGCTTTTTTGAAAACTCCAAGTGGGCTTTTTGCACTGAGGAGAGGCTTCTGTCTAGCCACTCTGTCATAAAGCCCAGATCTTTGGAGGGCTGCAGTGATGGTTGTCCTTCTGGAACTTAGTCCCATCTCCACACAGGATCTCAGGTTCTTGGTCACCTTTCTCACTGAGGCCCTTCTCCCTCGCTTGCTCAGTTTTGCAGGTCCACCAGGTCTTGGAAGAGTCCTGGTTGTGCCAAACTTCTTCCATTTGAAAATTATGGAGGCCACTGTGCTCTTGGACACCTTCAGTGCAGCAGAAATTT
>VUQI01004085.1:0-14822 GCA_015106735.1 Paratilapia polleni | reverse complement strand
GGAAAAATTGCAGTCTGTAGATGTGCAAAGCTGGTAGAGACATACCCCAAAAGACTTGCAGCTGTAATTACAGCGAAAGGTGGTTTTACAAAGTATTGACTCAGAGAGGCTGAATACTAATGCATGCCGCACTTTTCAGATTTTTATTTGTAAAAAAGTTTGAAACACCATGTATCGTTTTGCTTCTACTTCACAATTATGCACTACTTTGTGTTGGTCTATCACATAAAATCCCAATGAAATACATTTAAGTTTGTGGTTGTAATGTGACAAAATGTGGAAAAGTTCAAGGGGTATGAATACTTTTTCAAGGCACTAAACATCTTTACTATGATATGGAGAAGATATATTTGCCACCAGACAGCTATTTGCCGTGTTCAGGCTGCTGATTGGCTCTTGCCTGATCCAAACCAGATTTGTTCTACACATGTGCAAAAGTGTGCATATTTCTTGTCACCGCTGTAGTTTAAGCTAATTGTTTTCCTGCTGGTTTTGCTTTAAAGTTACAGTGTTTTGTAGTTTTATGTAGAAATGTAAGCTGTTTATTTTTACTCATTTCTACAGAGGTCTTCTTTCATCTTCCTGTTGATGAACATTTCTTCTATGACTAAGTCTTCATATGGAAAAGATAATGGGAACATATCTTTAGACATACACACTGATAAAAAATATGTTTAGTGTAACTTTAACAATTCATTTGAACATTACATATTACATAATTTAATGAATAATTAAGCTTCTTTTTTCTTTTACAGTTTTTTAAATAACCTTTTTGTTCATGGGGGATGAAATTAGCTTTACAGACGTCCTTTACCAAAACGGTGTTTATTTGATAAAGCAAAATGTAATGTTTCATTTGCTTTGTATGTTAGACATTCCTCACAAAAACAAGAACATTTTTATATATCCATTAAGAAACAGTTAATCTGCTCTTTAAGAACTTTCAATCCTTCAGTCTGCAGTAAACTGCTTTGACGTACTTCTGTAAACTGTGTTTTTATTCAGCTGCCCCTAGTAAATAATATTATTAGTACTAATATTTTGAAAAGCAGGGAGGTGGAGCTTCTGTGCCTGAGATGGCCATATTAGGGATATCCCCTCTCTGACATCACACATATCCCAGAGCAGAAATACTGTGACAAACTGAGTGTTTAGAGCAGTTTTCAGCCTGAATGTATGGCTCACAGTGATTACTGCACAGAGACTGACCTCTTTATTAGAAACTTTGGTCATGCTTAATGCAAAGATCCACCACTGGAATAGGAGATATATGACAGGAAATAAGAAAAAGGAGAATAAATCCCCTTTAAAATCAAATGATATGCTGCCTGCTGTGAGTGTTTCTCTGTGTGAAGGCTGCTTCTGTCAGAGCGGTCGCAGCCATTTTGTGCCCTCCTCTCCTTTGACCCGTGAAAAGACAGAAAGGCATCTTGGGACCTCAGACTGTCTGCCAGCTGACACGACAACACGCAGTGGAGAATAAAACAGTCACCTCGCTTCACTCTGTCACCTTCGTGTGTCTTCCACAAATACATTTATCCAGCTCTTTCTCAGGGTTTGGAGGGAAATCATAAATCAGCTGAATTTCTTTCTTGTCAAACTGATAATTGGTACAATCTTGCTTCCAAAAAGTGTAGAAAGATGTTTAACATGCAAGTACAGAATGCAGTGATTGACAAATCATTTAAAATATTGGTTCTAGTGAAAATAGAACAGACACCGTCTAAAAAAGCTGAGATGGGGGAGACAAAAGTCTGGAAAAGAAACATGACTGCATATCAAAAGAACATCCCAGAGAGTTTTTAAGAACTAAAGATGGGGAGGGGATGACCACTCCGTGAAAGACTGTGGGTGATTTCTCAATGTAAAAATACAAAGTTGTAATTCTGTACCTCAAACCATCATTAAAAGGTATTGCTACAAAGCAATACTGGATGTCTGTGATGTGAACAGGCCCTCAGGACGCTCTGCATTACAAACAGACCAGAAATCACCAACACATTCTCATCCCAGGGTGAAAAACACTACCGTCACTGCCATAAGCGTTAATAACTTTTTAATTTTATAATCAGTTTTTATATTCAGGTTTTGCTTCTCCATCCATGACGAATGAACTTGTGTTCACTTAGCTGGGAGTTCTGCTCCTTGAGTTCTGATAGAGAAGAAAACTCTGAGGCTACTAGTGCTAACCCTTAACTTCTTCAACACGCCCACTCTGAATAGGAAAAAATAATACAAAATTGCTTACTCCAGTAGATCCACACAACACAAATTAACTGGGGTTTACATAATCTGCAAAATAGTTTAAGATAATAAAACTGCCACACACCACCAGAGGCTCCAGCAGTGAGTCAGTCCCCATAGACTCCCATGTTAAAATGTCCAACTTTACAGCAGAAATAAACATGTTTACAGCCTGATACAGAAACTGTTTGGTCTCTGTAGATAGTTTCCCCTTCATAACACCTGTACGGGGGGAGAATGTTTTTATAACTCACCTGTTTAACTGAGCACTAATGCTCCAACTGCAGCAAAATCATCCACCTACAGGTAATGATCCACAAAAGCCCACATTAGAGTTGGAGGAGTGGCAGCAGCATGAGTTTTAAGGGCCATGAGACTTCATGCATCCTGTTTGCACCGTGTTTTTGCTTTGTTTTCATTTGCTCATTCGTTTCGGTTTAGGATTTTTTGGGTTTTATGTTTAAAATAGGCCGCTTCATTGCAATAAACCTGAAAAATGACACTTTCTCAGTGTGTTCCCATCACGCCAAGGCATCCTTTGCACAAATAGCCTAAATCCAGGGAGACTTGAAGGGCAGAGACCTCTGGGTCACCGCCACCTAAGGGCATCTTATAAATGTGATACAACAGCAGCTTTGCCAAGACGGCAGCATTTGACGTCCCGGGAATGAGAATAGGTTTGGGAACACTTCTGAAAAACCACCGGCAGTGAACACAGCACATCGCTGCATCCAGACATCAAGTTCAAACTCTACCATGCAAAGACCAAACAGGGAGAAACAAGATCGAAAAACGTCGCCGCCTTCTCTGGTGCTGAGGTCATTTAAGATGGAAAGCTGTCCTGTGGTCTGACCAATCAAAAATCTGAAATTCTTTTCGGACACCACATTCTCTGCCATAAATACTGTGGTAGAAGAGGATTTGTTTTTAATTCAATTTAGTGACAAAACTGAGGCTTTAAGGGAAGGTTTATGTATAAAATGAAATCAGGTCCTGTAGATCGTTAGGTCAAAAATGTCCAAAGAAATCAGCGGCATGAAGGCCAATGATAGATATACAACACAGCGTGGTATTTACAGCACTGGGTAAATACAGTATGTTTGGAGGATATTAGAAAGATATGTGAGTAAATCTGTGTATGTGAACAGTACAGCAGTACATGTTGCAGTTCAGCTCACTTTGAATTATCTTTGAGAAGATGAACTTAAATGTGGTTTTAAATTTGGAATGATTACCAATAAACCCGAACACTATCTACATTTTCCTCTCCTGAAAAGTCTCAAGTTTTTATGTAATGACAGCCACAGAGTCTGCAGGAAATGTACAAAACCCAACTCAACGTATGATAACGACGGACGAATGATGGTGAACGTGAGAAGCTGAACACATACGGCTCTATTTGCTGGAGGTTTGTGCATCTTCTTAAATGCTCAGCTAGTTGCTCCACTGGGACTCAAACCTCTGACCCTGACAGTGTTAGTGCCTTGCTCTGCCCACGGAGGCTTTGCAGAGTATTTTAATAAAGGCTCATGTGTCTAAGACAGAGTATTCCCACCCACACTGCATCAGCGCAGAGCAACAACAACAACACACACAACATGAAAGCATCTGCTAAACGAGAAGTGTTTTGGAATATAAAGGTCATACTGTTTGTGTCACTGCTGATGTTCATGGCAGCCTCGCGTTCGAGAAGCTAATAATGGCTCCTGCAGAATTATCTGTTCCCCGATTATCAGCAGTGAACAGGAAGGCCAAATAAAGAGAGTCCGAGTGACTTATCAGCGAGTGTCTGCGGCTGTGTGTAGGTGTGTGCATTTCAGACTAATAGTATGTTAGTGCAGAGAGCTGGCAGCAGGAAGGAGTCCTGAGATTACATATCAGTGGAAATGGGCTATATGGTCAATAAGTGACAAATATCTGGTGTGAACTCCTAAAGAGCTTCAGTGCAGCACATGCATGCATACGTAAACCCAGTGATACTGAGGCTTGAGTTTTTTGCAGTTTCTCTGAGCATTGCACAGTTTGACCTTTGACCTTTGCTGGGACAGCCACTCCTGTGAAGATTGTGGCATCGTGTTAACACACACCTGAATGCTCCAGACCAGCAAACTGCCAAATGTCTGCTTTTCTAGAGGTGCTCACACTTGCTGATGATCAGTTAATCAAGTGCATCTGATGAGCAGCACCTTGCTACTGATTACTCTCTGAATTCCTGTAGAAGCAGTAAGGGTGGATTTAGTTTTTCACAGGACTGTAAATAACCTGAAATTATACTTTTAAGTGGCACTCACCTAATCTGTGAAATAGTTTAAGATAATAAAACTGCAACAAACTGCAGTTCCTCTGCAGTCCACCAGAGGCTCCAGCAGTGAGTCAGTCCCCATAGACTCCCATGTTAAAATGTCCAACTTTACAGCAGAAATAAACATGTTTACAGCCTGATACAGAAACAGCTTTGGTCTCTGTAGCTAATTTCCCCCTTCATAACACCTGTACAGGGGGAGAATGTTTTTATAACTCACCTGTTAAGGCTGAAAGTTTGCATTATTAGGGGCATGGCCCTAATAAGAATTGTCACTATCAGACCATGTTGGTGAATGAAATTCTAGGATTTTATTGTCTGTTACTTAGCACCAGTTTGCTGACTCCAAACAGACAACATGACTTCATTTATACAGGCTTCAAAAGGGGACTTAACAAACGATGAGTAACTTCCATTTTTTTCCATACATGATTTTAACTACTTCTTATAGAATTAAAATGTTTCGTTTAGTGAATCCCAGCCTCAGGCTTTCCATTTATCCAGATTTGTCCATCTCACTGGATAAATCTTAGGAGGTATGATCAAAGAGAAAAGAAGAAGAAAAATCAAAGTTCTCATACAGAAATCTGTCTTCATGTTTTGGACTTTGCTAACATGAAAACTCTGTATCGGTGTACTGCATTTTATAACCCTAATTTGAAAAGTAACTTATACCACTGTTAGATAAAGTAGTGCAGTAAATGGTTCAGCCCCCCCCCTAAAAATAAGCCCTGTACTGTTATGACTGCTGGGATGTGCAGTGCCTACGTCCACAAAACTGTGAACCTAAACACGCCTCCACATCTCTGCATTTTTACTGAGCTGGGCAAACGCTGTGGGAGCTGCGCGGCTGTCCAAAATTAACTGACAGGGGTTATCTCCACGAGCTGATTATCTTTGTTAGGGCGCCAAGGACTTGGCAAACCCCAACAAACAACTCTCTGATTCCCACATTTAAAAGTCCACCTGAAGCTCAGTGGCTAAAAGCTACCAGTAGGGATTCATTAGGGACTTCAGATCGACAGCATATACAGCCCCGGCCAAAACCATTAAGCATAATAAAGTCGAGGAGAGTTAAAGTGGCTCGAGGCCAGCCTGTTATACTGGTAACCATTATGGCACCCTGCACGCTCCATTAGCAAGGCCAAAGAGACTTTCTTGAGGCCTTAACAATGCTATCTTTGCTTCTGTTTCCACTTTTTCTTTATTACATCATCTCCACTTCCAGACTGCTCTGTCTTTCCTATTGTATTGGTGCTGTTGCTGTGGATTTTCACACAAAGAATCTCTACCTTTTTTCTTCACTGGTAGTAATTTGTGGTTTTAAAACCACCAAACCACCACCAAAGTTTCATCTTTTCTTACGGCTTCATGTGTTGAATTTGTGTTACATTACTGAAATGGATAAAAATCTTGTAGAGGAGAAATTTAAACAGGTAAACAAAATATAATAAACAGAAAGGTCAAGCCTGCAACTTTTAATTATGAAACTGGTTTAGTCTGAATAAAGATGAGCTTTATCAGCATTAATAATGTTTTAATTTTGTAATCATTTTTCATATTCAGATTTTGTTTCCCGTTCATAACAAACAAACTTGTGTTCACTTAGCTGGGACTTTGGGTCCACGAGTTCTGACTGAGCAGCAACCTCACAGGCGGCTGTAGCTGCTAGCTGTCTGCTGGGCTTCACCTCAGCTAATTGGAGTCCCTGAACTGGACCTCTGGACCGTGTTTGTGCTGTTGGAGCCTTTTGGAGCATTTTTAATGCAGTTATCTGACCAATAATATGGCTGCTGTGCGGTTAATTGGACTAACAGACCATCCAAGAAGTCTGAGCTCCAGTTTTGGTGCTCAGTGAAATTCTAGGATTTTAATTGGATGTTACTGAGCGCTGATTAGCAGGTATCTGTGTCTGTGTGATGCTCCCATACAGTCTGTGGATGCAGACTGATAACCAGTCTAGCTAGCATTAGCTGATAACCTTGCACTCCACCCTCTCGTCCAAATATGGTCACTTCTGGTTCCAGGAAAACAACATGGCGGTGGCCAAAACACTAACATTGAAGCTTCAAAATGGTCCAAAACCAGCGGTCACAGTCTGTGGTTGTGTTCTCCAACAGAGGAAGAGGAATGAATTTTACTCTCACTACTGGACATGGTGCCCCGATCTTCATCAAAGCTAATTTTACTGCCTACGGTGAGTCCAGGATATTTGAAACCTGCTGATGTGATCAGCTGACTTACAATGGATGGAGATGCAGTTCAGTCCCGGGTAATTTCTACACACTGATGGAATTAAAGTAGAAAACGATGCACTTGTCTATCTGTCAGATTTACCACATTCTTAATACTTGAACCGCAACAGATCAGTGCTTCCACCAGCCGCTGAACAGAAGCTAATTTTATTCTGATCATTTAAAGAGGAAAGACGCCGCTGTCCATTCCCAAGCTAAAGTTAGTGGTGTCTCACACCGGCCCAACTTTTAATGACATGCTCACTGTCAGTTGGTGGCAAAACAATAAGAATAATAGATTTATTTAAACTGCTTAGACTCTTTTTCCACATCTACAAAACAACCTCTTCCATTCCAGCCTGATATCTTCTCTGCAAACAAGCATTATCTTTAAATATTAAACACTGCATACGTGAGACGATGCAGCCTATGTGATATAGTGCTCTAATTGTCTTGAGCAGTCAGCGCAGTACAGAGCAGAGGAGAGCTGCAAAGAGACAGGAGAGAAAAGCAGAAAGACTGAAGGACCCATGGAGACGAGATGAGGAAGAGGAGAGGCTGAACAAAAGAGTGAAGAGGAGACGGCGTCAGCGAGAATGTGACTTTGTCCTCAGAGCTCAGAGTGGTTCCACACGGCTGCTCTGAGCAAATAGTTAGGATTATTATCCCATACCGAGTGTGTGTGTGTGTGTGTGTTCGTCCCACAGGAGAGAACGTGAACAGAATTATATGTTCACAGGTTCAGCAGTCAATCCACACACATGCTCATATTATAAGTATCCAGGTTATTTTTTTGGACCTACTGTGTCTTATTGTTAGGATCGTGTATGTGTGTGTCAGGTGCAGACACCTCGGTCCTGCAGAGGGGGAATACTTGCTGTCACCCAGAGCGCTCCGTGGCAGCTGTTCTAAATTAGAGCCAAATCAGCTCTTCTAATTGATATTCCCAGGATCCCCGGTGCTCCCTAATTGGTGTACCTGCGCCCTGATTGGTTACCTGATTATAATTGATTAGTTGGCTCAGCTGGCCGGGGGACACGCAGACAATGGGTACATTTGCAATCGGTCATTGGGGACGTGGCTACGGAAGCTGGCGAGATGAAGATCTGTGGCAAGGCGTGCTGCTGTTTAAATGGCAGATAGCAGCCCTTCTTAACTCCTTACTGACCCTGACTATAATTGGGCATTTTTTAGTGTGATTAGCATAACCAATGATGCGATGATGATGAGATTTTTACACCAGGCCATGCTGACATTTATACCAGATAGCCACGATTAACCCTTTCTCAATCTGCATAACTGATAATGACACATTTGCATTGTATCTCTCAGTTCTGCATATTTTTACACAATTAATAAAATCTATTATTAGAGCAGCTGCATCACATCACATTATTATGATGATTGGGCTGGTTTGTTTTTTTAGCAGGACTACTCAAAAAGTTACGCACGTATTTAGAGAGACGCAGGACAACCAAAATTATTGTGACCATGTGCAATGAACTTGTGATCTTGTTGCCTTTGAAATGGTTGCATCAAAGATGGGACCAGGTCTGCAACCACTTGCAGTCTGCTGTTGTCCTCAAAGAGACGCTGGTGCATCAAGAAGGCGATAAAACAGCAGTAAGACTGAGTCAGTCTGTGATTGAATGGGGTCAAGCTGGCAATTACCTGCAATCTGTTTGTAATAATATGGCGATTAACTGTGATAAATCAGCACATGCACAGAAATTCACACTAAACAGAAATTCGCATTAACCGCTTACATTTAGAGTCCAGCCAGAACCTCAAAGATTTGAAATAGCAACCTCGCTTTTATATTATTTAATATAACCAGAATACAACCAGTTGGCAACCAATTGAGTCGAGTCACCTATTGCAAAGAGACGCATTGCAGACGAGTTGCACTCATCAGTGCAGACTGACTCAGATTGATTGTAACATGCTGGCAATCTATCTGCATTTATAAATTAGACAGCAATTATTTGCAAACCTTCACCAGTCTGTCTGATTGCAGTCAGTCTGAGTCGACCGCAACTGTTAGGAGACAGGTTGCCTTCCACCAGACAACTTGTGCAATTGCCTTGTGATCGAAATTGGTTGGTTGAGCATACAACACCCCTCAACCTCTGGGTGACCAATTTCAACAGTTGCGAGTTGGTTGCTGCAAGTTGGTTGCTGCAACTACTTGCAATCAGTTGGTGAATGCAAAACAATGTAATGCAATCACTGGGTAACCATCGATTTTTCCTATTTTTACTCTAGTGTGACTGAGAGTTGTGTCTATGTTTAATTTTAAAGTGAATAACTTTTGGAGTCGATTCAAATCTGGATCCAGACATTTGTGGGAGACTTACCATTTTGAGACTGGACATTTTGGTATCACAACTTCACAAATACATATCAAACTGAAATAAGAAAAACTGTGAGACATTGTTTTAATGTTTTCAAGAAAATATCACAAACTAAACGAGATCCAGATATCCTTCTTTATCCTGGTTGGTGCTGTAATGATATCAGATTTTTACTGCGTTATTACGGTGACCCAAAGAATTCCTGACAATGATATTATTGCAATTTTACTGTCAGTAAATCTTATCTTCAACTGTGTTTATCGTGTTTTGTGTGTTTTTTGGCAAATGACCGATCAGGCGGAGACACACAGACAGATGTAGACTAAGAATTGGCTGCCAAACAAATTGTCACAATCTGAAAATTATACATTGTATTAGAAAATCATTTCACTGTGAGCACCATCAGCTTCTGCTGGACAAAATACTTCATTTTCATGTCCGTACAGTGTATTATGTAAAAATGATTGCAGGTTAGAGGCACTCTGCACCACAAGTTTATAATGAGAGTCTATGGGAGTTGTGGTCAGTGCATCTGTGCTCTGGGGGGGTGATACCCCAATGAGGGTATCACTGGATGAAAGAGGACAAAAATGTATACGTTTTGATGCATGTAGGGAGAAAACTGCAGCCATGAAACTCAAATCAATTTTTTTACTTTTAATTTGAGCAGACTTCTTGGATGGTCTGTACCTCATGAGAACCTCTCTGCAGACCCACATATGGACTGTATGAAGCTAATGGATGAACTTTAAGCCAATCAGCAAAATGTCATGTGATGATGCTGTTAATACATGAATGAAACATGAGAAGATGAACGAACTTGTATGGATGTCCTGGAAATGGGCGCTGCAGTCTCTACAGTCGATAGTAGATGCATTAACGATAACATGCACGAGGATGACAGACACACATCGCTGACCACGTTTAGCTAAATGGGCCACATGCTGAATTCTCCATCACAAGAACAGAATGAGGTCTGAGAGCATGCAGAGGCAGCATTAAAGAGAAATGATCAAATTCAGTGAGGAACAAAAAGGCAGAGGAAGGTGATTTTTATCCACTGAAACAGGAAAATGACCAAATTTCTTCCCATCTCTCCTCATCTGGTAAAGAGCAGGAAATAAAACAAGAGTTGTGATGTTTCTGTGTGAGACACCTGAGCAATCAGTAAGATAACGGTCTGACTGGGACCAATGACTGTTACCCGTTAACCCAGGCTAACGGTAAATTCTGCACTGCTGCTGCTGAACTGAAGCATCAGTGAAATAATTATTGCAAAGCTGAGTCAGAAAACTCAACAAGTACAGGGTTTTTATGTAGAAACGTTTCCGGTTTACGTTTTTCACAGTTTCAGTACCATTTGGAGAGTAGCTAGCGAGTGTTGGTAGACATGTCGTCTTCCATGCAAACTACGGGCGACCGCGGCAATCTGCCAGCAACCAAATGAAAATGCAAGGAAGTTTTCGGTGCAGCACCCTTTTTGTGACTGATTTCACCTAGAGACTGCTAGCAACCACTCGCCAACCGGTCAGGGAATGCATGTTTTTAACTCATGACCAGCGATTGCCTTATGGTCGCCGACCAATGTGACTGAGGCCTTATTCACTTGACTCTAGAGTGTCATACATCCAAAATGGCGGACAAGTTTCAGTCACTTGTTCCAGGTCATATTAAACAGAATGAGGTTCATTCTGAAACGAGGATTATCCAGGATATGCTCATTGGCTAACGACTTCTTCATCACAAGCCGTTAGCTCCTCATTCATCACATCTGGTTTCAAAACTACAAGATGGTGATGGTGATGTACAGGGGGTCATTCCTGTAGACAGAAATGTGCCTAAAGAGAGCAACAAGGCATGAAGATGAGGAGAAATGCTCATGGGCGAAGTAAAATAGGCCTCTAAAGGACACTCCTTCAGTCACTGTGTGTGCATTCGTGTCTCATCTGCCTGACTTCGCTGTATTATGTCATTGGCGGTTTGAAGATTTACAAGGTCTTGATCTCATTTTGATCAAATCCAACATTTTCGCCATCCAATTTCCAAACAAAATTCCTCCTTTGAAGTGTGACTAATTGTGACTTGCAGCACTAATTTAGTGCAAGGCAATTTTTTATTGCAGCACCCTCTGCCCCTTTCCCTCACTGCCTCCTCTTCCTCTCCTCCGTCACCCTTCGTTTCCTGTCTGTCATCTTTTTTCTCCATATTTTATCCTCTCACCTGTCTTCCAACACATTTATCCAGATGTAATGTTTGTCTTTCCTGCCTTACGATAATTACCAAACTTCCTTTGAGGCTGATACTCTTCTTAAAGAGGGAGACAGAAAAGCAGAGGGAGGCTGTCAGGCTGCGACACAAAAAGGGAAAAGTAAGATAAAAGTAAAAAAATATATATAAAGCAAGAGGCTGTCACAGATTTGGAGAGGACAGAAAGAGAGAAAAAAGTGGTCTTTATAATGAGCCTGAGAAAATTCCCAGCTGAGTTTACTGCATGACGAGGTATTTACTGAGATTTGTAATGCATTAAATTGTACATATTGAAACTGAAAAAAACAAAATCAAATAGATGTTTTGATATAAACCAATTTTATGCTAATGAAGTGGAACATATTTTTCTCATGTAGAAATGATGCAATGAATGGAAACAAAGCTCATGTTAGTTTCTTGTTACACATCTTGCGTGCTCTGTATATTCTGTGTGACAGTGTAATATCCTGGAGAGCTCCCATCTGCATCACTTTAATCACAATAAGCACATTACATCATTCAGTGGTATTCATTTGGTGCACTTTGGAGTTTATTACATCCCATTGTCTTTATTACAAACCAGTTTAAATGCTGCTTTTTGCTTATTGCTTAAATAGAATATCAGTAAAAATATGGCAGCAGCCAAAAGTAGCTTCTTCTTACTCTGTGTACAGAGTGTATCTGCATCGCTGGCTCCACTGGATTCTGCTAAAGTGCATTTGTTTTGTTACAAGCTGCAACCTTCTTCCTGAATTAACCGCACAGCAGCCATATGATTGGTCAGATAATTGCATTAAAAATGCTCCAAAAGGCTCCAACAGCACAAACACGGTCCAGAGGTCCAGTTCAGGGACTCCAATTAGCTGAGGGGAAGCCTAGCAGACAGCTAGCAGCTACAGCCGCCTGTGTCGCCATCCACCTGTCAGTCAAAGAGGCCACGCCCCTAATAATGAAAACTTTAAGCCTTAATACAGTTTAAACAGGTGAGTTATAAACAGGTGTTATGAAGGAGGAAATTATCTACAGAGACCAAACAGTTTTTGTATCAGGCTGTAAACATGTTTATTTCTGCTGTAAAGTTGGACATTTTAACATGGGAGTCTATGGGGACTGACTCACTGCTGGAGCCTCTGGTGGACTGCAGAGGAACTGCAGCTTTTGGTGCTTCATCTTCTCAGATTCCTGCTTCTTTTAATCACACTGAACCGTTGCTTCTTAAGGAGAAGAAATAAATGTGTTGATAATCATGGCAACGCAACTGCAACACCTCACCAGGTGCTCAGACATTTAGGAATCTGAACCTGATTAGAACCAGCGTAGCACAAATGTATTGTGTGAGTTTCACTAAGTTTGTGATCACAATCTTTTGGTTTTTATTGCAAAAAACTATATCCTGTGATTATTCATTTTCAGCCTGATTTCTTCGGTTTTCTTTGAGGAACTGATTAATAATATATTCACTGAGCTCACTGGACACCTTTAATCCAATACAACAGCTCTGGCTAAATGCTATTAGTTGATGCTAGTATATATATCAACAGGGTGCACAGTGCAACATGATGCTGTCCAGCACATCACCACCAAGACCTCAGTAATAAGCATGAAGTAGAATTATAATCTTTATGGCAAAGTCAACAAAAATCTGAAACTGTATTCTAAATAAAAACAGAATTTACGGCAGAGCTACTGTATGCAACTGTTCCTAATAATCTGCACAATGAGTGTATGGTCTTATATTTAATTCATGTTTCTTTCCTCACTCCAACCATCTGTGAATTTTCACCACAAAACTGACCGTCACAAATTGCACGACCTCGGTAATCCAGCAAAACTACTCGTGTTAGCGTTTTCTGCTGCTGTTATTTGCACGAGCATTATGTGTGAAATCAAAACCACGAATCAGTGCTGACTGCAGCGCCCGCCCGCTGCGCCTGTTAACCACACAGCATGTGTCATGTTTGAAAGAAAGTCAGCAGCACTGACTTTAACACAGACCGCAGAAATCAGGAGGAGAAAATGCTGAACAGGCACATTTCATCCACATATGATCCTGTAGATATCTACACGTAGATGCTGCATCTGGGCTTGTGACGTACGTCTCTGCCGCCGCCATCTCGCTCAGGGGTTCTGACCCATTCGTGTATAAAATAACGAAACATTTCTGTGAAAATACAAAACACAACTGAGTAACACGGAAAGAAATTCCTCATGAAAATGTTATTTGCCAATGATCTAAATAACTAAAAAAAATCAGTCTGAGTGTTAAATCTGTTTCATGGCTCCAACCTGACAGCTCAGGGTGGGAATTTAACGCAAACACCAGATTTATAACTCTTATAGACTAACCTATGTGTTGTTTAAGCTGCAGATTTTCTCTACGTGATTATTGTGGCAGAAAGAATGAACTGAAAATTCACCAGTACAGAAAAGGACGATGTCAGTCAGTTATCACTTCTGTCTCTTTTGGCAAATTAATTACACTCAAAATACTTTATTTATCCCATATTTGGGAAATTGTTTTGTTGCAGCAGTTGAAGGGAATAATAATAATATTATCTGGCTGATGCCTCTCTGTCAGACAGATGTTCTATTGTAGAGGATGAGGATGTGATATCAAAGATTTCCTGTATCTGTCTTTGTGTCAGTGGAGCTGAATCAGCCTGTTAGAGAAGGAGCTCTGCTGCCTGTGCAGGAAGTGGTGCAGAGGGTGGTCAGGATTCTCCATGATGGATAACAGTTTGTTCAGTGACCTCCTCTCCACCACAGCTTCAAAAGAGTCCAGTTTGCAGGCAATCACAGAGCCGGCCTTCCTGATCACTTTATTCAGTCTGCTGGTGTCTGTTGGTGTCTCCAGCTCCGATGCTGCTCCTCCAGCAGACCACAGCAAATACACTGCACTCACCACAACTGAGTGACCTCCATCATTTGGCTGCATATGCTGAAGGATCTCCACTTCCTCAGGAAAAAGAGCCTGCTCATCCCCTTCTTGTATACAGTGTATACTGTGTTGGAGTTCCAGTTCAGCCTGTTGTCGATGTGGATTCCCAGGTACTTGTACTCCTCCACCACATCAACATCCTGTCCCAGGACAGACACAGGTCGTGTAGCCGTCCTCTTCCCTCTGAAGTTGATCACCATCTCTCTGGTCTTATTCACAGTCAGAAACAGATGATTCTTCCCAGACCGCTCCACAACATCATCCACTAGTGCTCTTTTCTCCTCTTCCTGCTAATACATCCAACCACTGCAGAATCCCCAGAGTATTTCTGTAGGTGGTGTGACCCGGAGATGTACTCAAAGTCTGAGGTGTACACGGTGAACAGGAATGGAGACAGCACAGTCCCCTGTGGAGCTCCTGTGCTGCACATCACCAAATCAGACAGAGCCCTGCCCAGTCTCACATACTGCAGCCTGTCTGTCAGGTAGTCAGTAATCTATGAG
>VUQI01004084.1:11756-24832 GCA_015106735.1 Paratilapia polleni | reverse complement strand
ACTCTACAAAGTCTATACAAGCCTCAGTTGCTAGTGGGGACCTGAGGTTACACAGCTTGATTAAAAAAATAAATAAAAAAATCACTAAAGACCCCTCTATTGCACTGCATGTCTTCCTCTGACACAATCCTGACACAGTTAGATTACAGTCGGTTTAGATCTGGTGGAAATAGAGGAAAGAAGTTCCTCAAAGCTACTCCCTTAAATCACCACTTACAAATTAGCCTAAATCTGGTGCTGAACAGGAACTTGAATGTTAACAGACTAACCTGTTGTGCAGCAGAGCACATCTCTGACATGAATGCAGTGAAAGTATAATTAAGACACCCTGCATGGACAATGCAGTAAAGTGGACCCTCTAAGGAAAAAGGTTGCAGCAATATCTGACAGGTTGCTTTGTATCAGAGATAATGATGCTGACAAAACTATTGGGTAGCCTCTAATTCAAGTCTTGTGGGTTATAATTTGGTCATCAATGTGCAAATAATTCATTATAGTCTCAATGAACAACTATCACTGACTGACTAAAATTTTATAATTAACATTACTGTTTTTTTGTAAATCATCTGCAGCAAGTACTGAGTCTGACAAGGTTTGCTCCAAAATAGAGATGCACTGATTGCAAGATGCCCAAACCACCTCAACTGGCTCCTTTTGATGTGGAGGAATAGCGGCTCTACTCTGAGTCCTTCCCGAATGACCGAACTCCTCACCCTATCATGTGGGGTGTGAGTTTCCCCTTCAGAGCAGTAAATCGACAGCTTCACTGATATGCTCAGCTCTCTCTTCACCACAACAGACCAGTACAGCAGACGAGGCACCAATCTGTCTGTCAGTCTCCTGCTCCGCTCTCCCCTCACGAACAGGACCCCGAGATACTTATACATTAAATTATTAAATGTTAAGTTTCTTACATCATTTTCTAGTATGTTTATAACTTCACCAGATAACAGGACATCAACCCTTTTCTCTTTTTCATTCGTCTCCATAATTTTCCTCTTAACTGCTTTGATCCTTTGCTCATACCGAGGCTGCTGGCTTGCGGCTGGCTCTGAGCTCTGGATAGTTTTAGCTTTAGACACTTTGTCTTTATTGGCTTCTTTAAAATGTCCATGTGTCTGATTAGGTTTGCTGTTATAAACGTTTTTGTGGCGGTCCCCCCGCGGTTTACTTTGGCAAACTTTTTGTCTTCACTCACAGTGAATAGCTTCCACACCAACAATAATATTAGCGTGTGGCTATGAGTGTGCATGTGACTATTTGCCAGCGCTGCTGTGCACGTGTTGCACAAGCATGACCTGCTTGTAACTAAACATACATGAGGCTGACCAGCTGGTCACGGGTCAGGGCTGAGAAGGCTGGAAATCAGCAGATTCCGGTCACTGGTCGGTGCATCTCTACTCCAAAACATCAATTTAAGCTTGTTTAAAAAGCTCAAATTATCACTTTTCCTTACTTCTTTAAGAAATCTGCAAAAAAAAAGCACTGCAAAGAGTTACAAAAAATTTACGAACAAAACTAGAAATTATATGATGTAGTCAAAACTGGGATTTCTCCTTTAAAAAGCTAAATATGAGCATATGCCTGCCCTTCAGTGAAACACTGGGCTATAAAATGGTCTATTTGATGTCACAGCTATGAAAACTGTTTCATCCCATCCAATTAGCCATGCTAGTGTTTGAAACCAACTGATGCGATTCAGCCTTTCTACTTTATGGACCATGGTGAATAACTTTGCTGAAACAGAAACAGAAACAAGAAAAAGGCAGACAGACAGGAAGGGAAATAAGAAAGACAAGCCTTGACTCCTTGTGATTCCTTCACCCACACCACACAATAACCACACAAACACTAAATGAGAAAGAGTGACTAACACTCGCCCTGGGCTTCATGCAGTAGCTCTTAACAAATCCAAGCCTTACCCAATCATTTCCCTTTTCTCTAGGTTGCCATAGCTACAGCCCGTCTCCGTTTCTGTACTTTGGGAAGGGTGAGACTTTACCACTGTCAGTGTGTATGTGTGAATGTGTCTGTTTGTGTGTACTCTGTGGTAACCTCACCAGATGGGGTCTTAACACTTCCTATCTGTCAGCCTTGTATTCACTCTCAGATGGGAAGGTGTGAGATAACAGAGAGGTGAGCTATGCTGAGAGAAGTGGATCGTTGGGAAAATAACTGCAGTGTTGTGACCCCTCCCATGTCATCCCATTTCGGTATTGAAAGAACAACAACCCGACTTCTACTGTAGGGGCAAGGTACTACGTGATCCTTAGTACATACATATAAAAAAATAGTACAATATCAGCAAATACAGCATGGTATTTAGATAAGGAAAAGGAATGATTTCTCAAACAATTATAAATTAATATAACCCTAATTTGTATTTAAAAATATAGCAGATCAAGTGACTTGTTGATTACACTTGATATTACCTTCACAAATGTAAAATGTCATTAACTGGTGTTCACATAGATTAGATGCAACAATCTACCGTTTAGGCAGATGATGCACAGATTTTAGACAACTCATACCACTAAATACAGCAACATGCAACTGTTCAGCTATTACAAGTCAGAGGAGGCAGTGAGAAAATGAGTGAGAGAGTATGCATGTGAGTGAGTGAGAGACAGCGAGAGCATCCCAGAGTTTGCATGCATCTTCTACCGCTAGTGTAGACAGGTCAGGAAAGTCAAAGGACTGGCAGAGATAGAACCACGGGTCTTCAAAAGTGTGAAATACACCAGATGCCACCTTGCAGGTGTGTGTGTGTTTATTTGCTATCAGGTAGATGACAAGAATGATATAAACACTTGAGGATCAACATATCACTAAAACTCCCACCATCTGCCTGCCAGCAGACAAATATAAACACAGTCTCCTCTTACTCTGCTATTTCTTTATCTTCCAGTATCGCTCCACTTTTCTCTTTGTTCTAGCTCTCTGCAGTCTTGCCATCCATCATCATTAGGAGGCGAATGGATGACCTGTCTACACACTCTGTCCATTTACTCTCTAGAGGAGTGGAGAGGAGTGGAGAGGAGCGGAGAGGAGAGGAGTGGAGAGGAGCGGAGAGGAGAGGAGTGGAGAGGAGCGGAGAGGAGCGGAGAGGAGGATATAGTGGATGTAAAGGGTGAAGTTTGGTTCCTAGAATAAGGAGTGATTAAATAAAACAGGAAAAAGACCTACTGACTTTGAATGAAAGTGTGTGGTCAATGAATTTTACTTTTCTAATGCACAGAGTGATTATGTGATAACCATGGATGTGCCTTTTGCTAGTTCGTCTCTCCTGCATTTTATTTGATTAACTGACTACATCACTTTTATGGAAAGGACTTGCAGTACAATAAGAGTGAATTTACAAACATATTTTGTGATATAGGGAACAAAATTCAGATTCACTGAGGCCAGTTAGATTTCTAAGGGGCTAGGCAAGGTCCAGCTAGGGACTACAGTTGGCTCCGAAATCAACTTTTAGATCCACCAGCTAAGGGTACTTGAAGCATTTTTTTAATGGTCAAAATTTAAAAAAAAAAAACAACAAAAAAAACAAACAACTTTTTGTGTCATCACATCCACTTTGAAATTTTCTTTAATAACAAACATAAAAGTAAATTTAAAGGTTTTGTAAACCTTTTGCGTGCTTTATCCTCCTCATCAAACTCTACCATCCATCACTCATCACACTCTTGCAGAAGACACAGACAGCAGAGGACAGAAGCAGGGCACCTGTAAATGACACCAACACGTGGTAGAAGTCTCATTTTGTTTTGGAATTGTGTTTTATTACTAGATTATTTCTGTACAAGCATGTAGCGGCAAGTATGTTCGATAACCTTTGGAGGTTTACCTGCTAAATGGAAAATCTACCAGCTTTATGGGTACTAATTTCAGCTTCTGTTTCATGTTTGATATATCTTCAAAGTTATGTAATCTCTTTTATTATTTCAAGTTGCGTATCATATTGCAAATCCCAAAATGTATGAGATGATAAGAAAATGTGTTAGACATCAGATGCGTCAAAGCAATATTTTAAAATTAATAATAATTTGCTTTTGTTTATGATAATTTTGAACAATCAAAACCAATATCCTACATCAAACACAGCAGGAGGTTGATTGAGCTTTACATTTCTAAAGGACGACGACGGATCAAAGCCGCTGGAGCCAAATATAGAAAAGAGGAGCAGAAGAACAGGATGATATGAGAGAAAAGGATGGCTATAGCTAAGATGGAGGAGGAGAAGAGCGGAGGGAAGCGTATGGATGAGGGGAGGACGATCAGAGGACAAAGTATTGTCTCCTGGTAATATGTAAAAATAACTCTGCTGCTGCTTGGTGGAGGAGCTAACTGGGTCAGAGAATTCCCAGAGAGAGAGAGAGACAGGAGAGAGAGCGAGAGGTATCACAGTGATTCAGGATGCGGTATCAGTGTGAAGCAGAAGTCAGTCTCGCTTCACCCTGGGCTGTTATGGATGAGGAGCATCTCAGTGCACATCCATCTATCCATCCATCCATCTGTCTAACAAGCTTTCCTCCCTACCCTACCCTCCCCTTTCCTCTATCTCCAGTTCTTTTGTTTACACCCTCTTTCACTGTTAATAAACACAGCTGCAACTTTATCACACAAACTTGCAAGCTTCTCTTACATTCTTCTCTGGCAATTAACCCCACTATCACTTTCTATTTCTCCTTCATGGTCACACTTTTCTCTTAGTACACACCCACTGATGAAAATGTAAGAAAATTATTAACAATACACTGTCTAATTGCCCAGAAGTTAACCAGTGTGACACATCTTAAAGCAGCCATAATGATGATGAAACTTAACGATACCACTGTGGGAATAAGAAGAATGTATTAAGTTATTATATTAGGGCCTGTATTATTATCAGTGAAAAAAAAAATCCAACCTGGATGCCTCACTATGTTTCTCTAGTTAATGTGATATTGTGCTCTTCTAATGTTATGTAGCAATTTAGTGGGCATCAAAGAACAGCATTTAATTTGATTTTAATTTGGCTAATGAACAAACCAATTTGCAGCTACATTATTTCAGGATTATTTAATTATTTATCACAAGGGTTCTGCACTACTTTTAATTTTCTTTTCTTTTTACTTGGGCTTTTCTAACTTCTTTTGGGCTATATATATATAAAAAGCATAGCATAGCATACAATAGCATAGCATTGTATGCCTCTAGAAATAGGAACATTATATCGTCTTAAGTCATTTCCTACAGCTTTTCTTCTTAGTATCTGCTCAGCCAAGTACCCTGTATTTTACTGCTTTCTCCCTAATGTTTATCAGGCCACTGTGGGTTGCAGATCTACAGACTAAAGATTATTAGTTTACATAACTTGACAAAACCAAATATTTAAACTTTCTATAGCTTCTCTTCCACAGTGCGTAATCTATGAAATGTTATCTCATGCACCAAATATTTCATGGTCTGCCATGTTTCTGGGTTTTTACCATTTCCCCAGCCAACGCCGCAACTGTAAGAGTAACCTATAAACCACGCAATGTGCATTTGTCAGCAATTCTGAGCAGTAATTAAATCTTTATTGATGAAAATGGTAGAAGGATACAAACTATTTTGCAGACTACTGTACACACTGTACTAGCTGAATCCGTGTGCCCTGGAGTCATATAGGTCTCTACTTTTTTTCTGTCAAAGGTAGGCAAAAATGAAAAAAGCTGTTTTTATTTTTTCCACAATGTCTTCAGTAAAAATACATACACATGATGCCATGATGTTTTAATTTGAAAATGTGCCTGATAGAGCTAAGGTTGCTTAAAATGAGTCCACAGCTTAAAATCATTAAGAACTCAAGGCCATAATGGATTAACCTGCAGCGCTGGTCCGAAATGGGCAGGGCTGATTCTTGGCTGGCTCACTGGGGCAACAGAAATAGCCTGAGCTGACTACAGCATATGTAACATGCTGCAGCAGTCCTCGAGGTTTCTATGTCTTTGCATCTAAACCACCTGCTCTTTTTGTGCTTATGTAAAAGAACAACTTTATGTGCTTGTGTACTGGGCTTTACATCTGATACATCTGATATGGTTGATATGGGTGGTGCAGGGTCTTGGCACATTACATAAATATGGAAAAGAGCAGCAATACATATGGGTAAAATAACTCCCACCCATTTTAATGGTGCAGCGGTACACTAGAGCCTTTTAAACTGTGGGCCCAAAGAGTAATAGTCTGCGCAAATGAAGACAAAATAGAATTTCATATTTGTCATGTTGGGGCCTTTAGTTGAAATATGCTGAACACTGCACTGCAGTCTTACTACAGTAGATCTTTGACAGCAAGTAACTACTCTGGGTCGCTAAGAGAAAGCACAATATACTCACTGTTTTCTGTAAGCGGGCAAGTGTACTTGCATATGTATAGAAATAATTTAAGAAATGCTTGAGTATGTTTTGGCTACAGGGTGTAATCAATTCAAATTATGGTGACTGGTGACTATTTAGAAAAAAAAAAACTTTTTTGGTTTTGCAGTTAGTGTAGGTGAAAGGTATTAAAAATATTAACATTACTAAAATAGAAAAGTGTAACTTGCTTGATATTCTAAAATTAATTTATACAGTACTTGATGTGTTATGGGTGGAGATTATATAAATTGCTCAGCTCACCAGTTTGTATGCAAAAAATAGAAAACATGTCACGTTCTGCATAATTTAAACAGTCTTACTGTCAACTAATTACAGTAAATTCTGTGCTAAAGGTACCTTTCTTAAATATACTGTTATAAGATTGCATGCTAATGCCCTCTTATAATGTGGCAACTGTACAGCAACCACAGCCTCATAACTGCAGACATCACTGTATTCACATTTTATTTTCACCTTGTGACTTAGGGAAGTTTAAAGTTCAGAAGCATTAAAACAATAAATTAACTTTATGACTGATCTTGCCAAGGAAATTCAAAGAGCCCCTGCAGAAATCAAAAACTCTCGCACACATAAATCATACAGTGTTTGTACATTTACCCGAAACAACTTAGCCACCATTACTCATCCAAAAGTCAAAAGTCTGACTACATCTTATCTGACTGAGAAAATGTATTTCTAACCCCAATTACTACACCTCTATTTCTTATAGCGTAATATAGTTTCAATAAAGTTTTACATTACACAGGAAGAAGTGATTAACCTTATGAGAAAGGGAAACTTTTTTGGTTATCAGTGATGTTGCATCCAACTCCACTGTTGTTTTAGAAATTAAAGGCAGAAGAGTCGCTGACTCGGTTTGTCTTTAAACAGGTGACTAAACTGCTCACTTGTGCTACCATTTCCAGTGTTAAAATACTGGACTATAAATAACTTAATGCTATAATTATATAATAACGATGTTAAAAAACTATGTCTAGTGCTGCATGGTTACAGACCCTCTGAGCAATCAAACAATGAAATAATGGTGTTTACCATCTCCTAATGACAATGTAATACAGTTTACCATGATACTGATGCTTTAGTACTGAAAGTATTGATGAAAAAGTAACCTATCAGTAATGAGCAAATTATACTGATGTAGTGGTGACATAACATTCATACAACACTACTACCTTGTCATCCATAATTAATAGCCTAAAATATAAAACAAAAAGGAAGAAAAACTTTTTATTGGTCTTCCTTGCTTGAGAATAACAACTGATCCTACTGAGCATTGAGACAGGCTGACTACGCCTTCCAAGTCAATGTGTCAGAGCTAATCTCTTTCTCATATACATTTAATTTCATTTGGAAAAGCACTCGCCTCTCAAGTTTTGGTGTTTGTTTGTGTCTGTCCATTACAGTTACCAATAACATACCTTGCTTTTTGGCATTAAAACAGACAGGTCTCAAAGGAGATGCTTCCAATAATCTAACTGCCGCACAGCTCTGCCGGCACTCCACACTTGAAACGTGCCCTGAAAGTTGTTTGCTGCTTCTATTTTGCAATCTGCATCATTATCATCATCATAAAGTGACTTACCAATAACTACAGTGTCCACTTGCAGCGGAAAACATTGCTTTGTTCCTAATTTATTGTAAACCAGCACAAAATCTTCTACCCTTTTTCTCCCCTTGTCATAAGTAAAAATGCAGCTTGAATCTCACATTGACCACTGTCTGCAGATTTTAACAATTTGATCAAAAACACCCCATGAACATCATTACAAGATCAAAAACACATTTGTGACATAGACATGTTCTTTACAAAAAAATAAAAATAAAAAATCCCTTTATAAATATACACTTATCGCTGATGCTATGAGTTTAATATTCAAGATTTCTATTATAAGCTATAGGGGACTCAGTTTGCCTGGATGATGCTCAGTCAGGAACATACTTTCTCAAAGTTCTCAAACAGGCAACACAAGTTAAAGCTACATAACATCTGCAAATAGACCGCAAGTACCCTACACTACATTGATGCAAAAGACACAGAGAGGGAACTTACAAGTTACAATGAAAAAAATCTTTAAACCTCATCAAACTATGACAACCCTTTAAATTTGACACTCACCTATGAGTAATAAAATAATATATTCTCTTGACATGCATAAAAAAAAAAAAAAAAACTTCTCACAGGTTACAAATACTCAACATTTTTAACAAGCCTTACGATGGAGATTGACACTAATATTAATGGATATTTAAGGCATAATCTTTTTCAGCATAATCAGCCTTGACAAACGATAAACAAGTAAAAGGCAGTTTTTCTTTGAGTACAAGTAAAGAGTCACTATCATATTTTTGTGCTGTTATCGTACCCTTTTACAACTCATTCAAACTGCAGCACCCTGTTGTATTACCCATAAAAGCTTTAAGCTGCATTATTTTAGATTTAAGTCTAACTTTACCAATAACTTTAAAGCCCCCCTAGCAACATATCAGTCCTCATGAGCTGAGGCACAGTTTGGACGTCTTAGTGGAGCCCGGGTGCTTGTTGCACAGACTGAGCTGGTAACAGAAGGTGAGTGAGCCTTTAGTGTCAGAGCTCCCAGGCTTTGCAAACTTCCTGCCAGAAGAAGCTCATTTTACCAAGATCTTGACACCATATCTGTGCAGTGTGGCTGCGTCTCTTGGGATCGGGAACAGAAGGGGGTGTTGCGGGAAAGCTGGCAAACACTGGTTCAGCCTTCTAGAGATATTGTGTCTCTAACCCAGTGAGTCACTTGTGAAGGAATATGCCCTCTTGATAACCACAAAGTCATGCCCACACACTCATTCAGCCGGAAAGCTAAAATAGGTTATTCAAGTGGTTGGTCTGACTGTCATTCTGATGTTTGTTTGCTATAGTACCTATCTGCCTGTCTGTTTCAGTTTAACTCTGAACTGGATCTATTAATAAGTGCTCATCAGTTTAAGCTAAAAATGAGTTTCTTTTGTCAGTGCAAGCCCTGCATGTTGTGTGGTTTTGGCTGTTTTTTTCCCCCACTCTTTTGGGTTGTCTGGTGTGAGCTGTATGGAAGCTGTCAGACTATAGCTCTAATGAGCTTAAAAGTCAGCAAGTTGAACCAGCAAGCTTTTTCTTTATTCCAATGTAAGTTACATCCTACAGCAGCTTAGGTTGAGCGCAGTAGGGCTGTAGTCTCGGAGTCGACTGGTCGATCGTTTGGTCGATAGGCTCTCACCCGACCAAATTCTCATCAGCAGACAACCGCTGATGTTACTTTCACACAGAGAAAAGCTCTAAATCAATAGACTTCCAGGAATGATCAATTATTATTGGCAGTGAGAGGAACCAACTATGCGTAAAAATATCGGGTGCTTTAAAAACCCTGATAGGCTAACTTTTTTGTTTAAAGCTTGATATCAGAATTGACATATCTCAGTATGCTTTGTCTAATAATCATTTTGCAGATTAGTTGGATCTAGCTACAGTCTTACAGCTCCAGCATATGCCAGTAGTAGCATCTACATCCAAATCAAGACAGATGAAGCTTTTCCCATGAAAACAGAACCATGATATCACAATGGGAATATTAATTATAGATCAAGACCCAGTAGCATTATTCCTGAATATTTCTTGTGCAGGGATTCCCAGCTTCACAGTCATTGTCTTTATTATTATTATTTTTAACCACAATAATACAAATGTGAATAATGAACTAATCCTCACCTGTCAAATAATTGTATAATTTTATGTCCATGGATAGCTCAGTTAGGCCAACAAGCCTGGAAGTCTGTGAACTCCCCAAACCCCATCCCACAGTAGGAGTAGACTAAGATTTTCTATACCAGCCGAGTGCAGTAACTTATTTACTCTTATTAAAATACCACAAACTACAGAGCCATTTTTTTTTCTCTACATTATATTTATCTCCCTTATTTATGTATTAACACTCACGTAGCTCTTACTCGACACACCTACACACAAAACCTGCGGCTAAATGCAAATCATTTGAGACCCATCCACCGGAGCATTGTTGAAAGTCATTAACGCTGAAATGTGGGAAACCAATAACTTCATTAGCCTAATATGAAAAAAGATCTACTCTACATTTAACATTACAGAATGATGACAAATAGTCATGGAAATTTCCTCAGGTGGATTTTACTTTTAAGTAAAACCCTTGAAATCAGGCACATCGTTACAAAAAAAAGGAAGTTTGTAAAGCTTCTTCATGCAGTTTGTCAGCATTTCAGAATTTCATTTTCAAGCTTGTTACAAAAGCCACACATGCCGTATGCCCATTGTACTCATGTCTATGCAGTGAAAAGCAGTCTGATAAATTCATGCAATTAAGTAAGTAGTTCATAATATGAAGTATAATATAATAATAATAATATGATGTGGAGGCAATAAACTTGTGGTATACCTGTTGTAATGTGATGCATTCTTCAAATACAGCTACACTAGCAAACAGACAAAAATCCCACTGTGGCTTTTCACATGGTTAAAATGTGTCTTATTAGTGCCTACAATGAGAGCTGGGTAGCGTATTGAGAGGGGAGCCCTTTAACTGTGTGCCCTTCATACTTAGGATTCTAATTACAAAAAATTAATACAAGACAACCATCAATAATTCACAACTAACTCTTCAGGAAGGCAAACGTTACGGCACACAATAATCGGTGAAACACAAGCAATTTGTAAAACTGATAACAGCACATTTACAAAATTACACTGTTATGCTAGCCAGGTAGAACAACAGCATGTTAACAGCCATGAGAGGCTCTGTCGCTGCATTCAGCAACAGTAAAGACAGGTGGAGGATGAAGATAAGAGACCAGAGATGCTCCAAAATAACTTGTGACCAAGAGAGGAGCTGCATCTGTTTTTTGGATGTTTTTCAGTTTAAAAAAAAATAAAAAAAATAAAGACACTTTTTGCAGTCATTTCTGGTTGCATTGCTTCTTTGCTCTTCCCTTCCTGACTTTTACTGCGAGTGGAGCTCATGCAAAGATCACCTGTTACTCAAGCCTAATAGGTGTTTGTCCTGATAGAATAATTTGTGCCACCAAGTTTGGAAGAATAAGTCCAAATGGAGTTTCAAAGCCACACTTCACAGCTCTGCCATGGAAACATCAATGCTAACAAGCCATATGTTGTCTTTGTTTAAATAATGGAAAGTGGCATTACATTCAACCAAAATGCAGAACAGGCAGCTTGTTAAAGACTGCATCAGCAACCTTTAACAAGCTGCCTGCTAAAGAATAGATTTGTTGTTTTGGTTGTATGGTTTTATTTATGTTTTATTTCTTTTTCATGATGACATTACAATGGTTTACATTTTGCATTCTCCTGAAAGAAGAATGAGCCACTGTAAACTCATAAAGGCCCAGTGATGCAGAAATTTTTTTTATTAATAATAATAATAATAATAATAATAATAATAATAATATCATGATATATGATATTTTTACCCTAAAAAATCCAATGAGACAAGTTTTTGGTCATACTACCCCACACTATAACTATCAAACAGAAGCTATTTTCTCTTTGATTCTGAATGCACCCTCTGCCTGCTTGTGTTTAATATCACTATGCACAAAATGAGAACAAGCTGTATGCTACAAACCAGCAGTGATGAACAATTACCTTCTGGCACCAAACAGTTTAGAAAGACAGATCAAACAGGCAAAATGATTCAAGCAAAAACATATAGACTTTTGAACACATCCACATCTCTCGCCCTCCTGACCTTCCTCTTCCTTTCACAGCTACACACACACACATGTGCACATGGATGCTTATGCAAGTCAGGTTGACACTGAAGTGTGTGCTGGAGTGACATGATAAAATGATCTCAGGAGAAAATATGGTAAAGCTTCACAGCAATTGATGTCTGTCTGCTCACAAGCATGTATGAGTGTGTCTGGAAGGATGTGCTGTTCTGCTGCATCCTCTGCCTTTTATCCTCATCCTTCCAGCAAGCACAACAAACACAGCTGAATACTGCTCAGTATTGAGGCATATAATACAAGCAGCTTGGATACATTTCAGTAAAATTCTTTATTCAAGGACTTTACAAAGTTACTATACATACTGAACTCGCTCTCAGACAACTGTATCAGTTTACTGTCATATATAAGGCACATTTTTTGCAACCAATTCAAGAATAAAACCTGCAGAATTGGAATACTAATTTGATAATAACAAGCAGATATACAAATATTCTTTTTCTTTTAATAGTAATGCTTGTGTGCGTGTCAGCATGGACTACTCTGTGTGGAGAGGAGATAGACTAGAATCCCATAAATCCTACTTTCTTAGATAAACATCCTAGTCAGATATATAAAAAAAAAAAATCTCTCATGCTCCACACAGCATCTCACTGATAATCTCCATTACCAATTACAGGGTGATATGCCACAGTTTAACATGAAAGCAGCAATTAATCTGCTAACACCGGTCAGTGGGTCATTGCAATTGAGAGAAAATATTGCTTGCAGGCACACATATGCTCACACAACACAGCAAATGTATCCCAGTAAATGTTTTCTTTAATTATTTTTAACTGAACTATAATTTTTCCTCATTTTTTGAGAGATGAAACTCAGATGTGGTTTCACTGATCCATGGCCCCAGGACTTTTTTTTTTTTTTTTTTTTTTTTTTTTTCTCACAACCACA
>VUQI01004082.1:0-19671 GCA_015106735.1 Paratilapia polleni | reverse complement strand
CCTCTTCCTCACTTCCTTTCACTCTCCATGTGTTTATACACCACTTTCATTTAATCATTAGTTATTATTAACTCTGGCTCTCTCCCATAGTGTGTCTTTTGTCCTGTCTCCCTCTGCTCTCTTCTGTTTCTCCTCACCCCCAACCGGTCGCGCCAGATGACTGCCCCTCCCTGAGCCTGGTTCTGCTGGAGGTTTCTTCCTGTTAAAAGGGAGTTTTTCCTTCCCACTGTTGCAAAGTGCTTGCTCATAGGGGGTCGTCTGACTGTTGGGGTTTTGTCTAATATTGTAGGGTCTTTAGCCTAAAATATGAAGCGCCTTGAGGCGACTGTTGTTGTGATTTGGCACTATATAAATAAAATTGAATTGAATTGAATAGTATGAATAGTATAGTTATGTTTAGGATAAGACCACTTTTGAATGTGAAATTTATAGCTCTCTAAGGTGATAACAGTTCCCATTATTGAAATGTTTAATGTTTGATGTTGTCATTTAATGTTTCTCACCAAATGCATTTTGTGCATCCTTTGGTTGCAGACAAAAAAAACCAAAAACATTAGTTTCCTGCTTCATAAATATTTTAAAATCTTCATTTGTCAAATATATATTTATTTAGCAATCCTCTTCTGTACTGCCTTTACCAGCCCTTGGAATCATGGTTAGAAGATGAGCCTGGTATGGTAACAGTGAGACCTTCCAGATGCTATATAAGTTGTCTTCACCAGCCACCTATGCCACATGGTGATATGACTGTTGAAAAGTTTCCCAAATTTTACTATTTCAGGTTTTCCCTCATGAATTATCAGAAAGCAGATCAAACATTCAGGGTAGCAACGCTAGTTTTCTCTACTGTATCATTAAATTGGTGTCATTTTACTGTTGAAAATATGCTATATCCCATAATATTGATGCTTAAAGTTGGTTAGAGAAAAAAATGTTCTAAACAAGTATGAGGTTTTAGCTTTAGATTATGACACTTGGAGTTTTAACAGAGCTTAAATGTGTTTTTCAGCCCTCAAAAGTTTTATGTAGCTATTTCCTGTACTTAAGAAGTTATGAGGGCTCAAAAAATACTCAAAAAGCTGGCTCACCTATATGTATTGTGAAGGCCTGTAACTGAAATTGTGCGTAGTATGAAGGTAAAGGTTTTGCATGGCTTTGTTAAATATACAAAAGCAATCAGCCAAATCTGAATCAGTTGAGAACTTTTTTCAGATTTGACCAATTTTATATAAAATGACCTGGAAACAGAACTGTTACACAACAAGTGACCAAGAATTCCATGAAGTAGCAATAGTAAGTGTTTAAGTTATTTAAAATTAAATATGATTACTATCTTATGTCCTATAAAGCAGTTTTTTATTTTAATAAATTGTTATCAGATGCAGACACCACTGATAACATCACCTCCTAGGATGATTAAGCATTAATTCATAAGATTTGCACTTCCAGTCTAGAATAAGTGCTCTGAGCACACCAATCATTTGGAGGCAGCTACAGAAGCCAGGTGTGAAATGACCACCTTGAAAGAATACAGAGTATCTCTCAGCAGTGCTTTGGCTGTTTATATCAAGGACTAATCCCCCCTCCGTCCCTTTGCTTCATTAGTTCATCCATTAGCATGTTCAGACCTCTGAGGTGAGTGGAGATCGTCTCACTGGGGAGCCTGCCTTGTTCTTCACTTCCTGCCTGTCTGCCCAGTGAAGTGGCTCTGTCCTGTGTCATAACCAGCAGACCGTGTCAGAATCCCAAATCTGGCAGAAGTGATAAATACTCTGGCCACATGAATGTGGACGACACCGTGCCTGTACTTGCATCGTCAACTACTACTTAAAGCTCCTTCACTTACCTCACACTGATCTGGGGTGGGACAAAGACAAGCGTTACTACTGGTTTATAATTTAGATGAGAGGGTGATGCACTTTCATTGCATCCTGTGATCATTCACATCACAAGTCCCCTTTGATTATGCAGCTCATTGTTCATATAATTTCACAACCTGTGTATGAACACTTTATGCATGCTTATATATGCACAAGGCAAACTAGGGGTTTGCTCTGAACCTAAAGATAAAATCCTAATAAAATTCAGCAGAGCTCTATGTATTCCATGTTCTCTGTACATATAAACAGAAAGGAACGTTTGTCCAAAGGGACCTAGTTATTTTTGCTTTTAGTTAAACGTCCTTTTTGTAAACTCATGTAGATAGAAAAAAATATTGATTTTACCATTTTAGCCTGTGTAACATTACTTTAGATCCTGTCCTCAGGGGGACAACTCATTTCCCACTTCATTTCAGAGTCATTTTCAGGGATTAACTGAGACCCAATTTTTATCTAATGAGATACATACTGAAAGCCACATTTAATTAGATTAAAAAGCTTATTGTGACCATTTGTCCAGATCAAATTTTAAATGATCATTTTTATGTGTCCTTCTAAAAGGTATCTTTAGAATACTAATTCAAAATAGAGTGAAAATGAGCACTTCAGTGCTTCTTTTTCAAAGTGTGCAGCTATCACACTATTGATTTTAATAAACCATAGCAAATGTAAACCTCTATACAGTATAAACCCTCCACTGAGTACAACAGCAACATTTCTGTTTGTATCTGTTTTCAGATGTATTGCAGTGTTGTAGAAGTAAAAATATTGACCTTGGTAATATACTATTTATAATACACTCCCATACCATGAGATTTGATGATAATTTGTGTTCATATTTCAAATATCTCTTGCCCAGGACTTCCTATTGAATAAACTACAGAAGGATGTGTACAACCCATTGTTTATCAACTTCTCAGCCCAGACTACTGCTGCCCAGACACAAAACATTATTATGTCCAAGCTAGATAAGCGACGCAAAGGAGTGTTCGGCCCTCCAATGGGGAAGAAAATGGTAGAGCCTCTTTATCACTTACATTTTATTGTGTCTGAATATCTTGTTTGTTTGTTGGTGTGCACTCGATCTATTCTGACAGTTTAACATTGTGTGCAGCATGCAGTTTTAAATACAACAAAGATGTGTTGTTTTTCATGATTATACAGTATGCAGTTTTATTTTAAGAATACTAATGTTACATCTCATTAGGTGGTATTTGTGGATGATGTAAACATGCCAGCCAGAGAGATATATGGTGCCCAGCCCCCAGTGGAGCTGCTTCGCCAGTGGTTGGATCACTGGAACTGGTACGACTTGAAGGACTGCTCCATGATTAATCTGACGGATATCCTGATCATATGTGCGATGGGACCACCTGGTAAGTAGCGGCTCTGGTATTCAAAGGTTTATTACAAATGTCATCAGACAGTGACAGAAATGTCATTGGTTGATTAAAATGTGGGCTGTTTGTAGAGTGAGTATTTTTATTTTTCTGTTACTCAAACAACTGTTGAATCAGTGTCACAAACCACTTTTTGCTGTTTTGTGGAGCTCGTTATTGCCTTAAGGTTTTTACAAATAGAAAGTGTTTACCACATCTGCCTCCACTACAACTACCAGTGTAAACGTAAAGGCAGCCCCCACCACTGAGGCAGCTGGCAGCGACAGCTGCATAAGAAAGGGGATGGGAGCCACTCTCAGGTGGCTGCATTTTTGGTGGTGCCTGAGCTGACAGTTTTTTTAGTTCTTCTAAGGTCTGCGTATCTGTGCCAAACCCTGAAACCAATTCAAGTAAAGTAATACAGGAACTCAATTTGACTGCTGAACCAAGTGTTTACCAGCTGCAACAGTGATGCTGGTGAAGATGACTGTGACCTCACAAAACAGTTTTATTGGCCATACCTCAAGAATTGTGATAAATATTACAACATTTCATGTGTTTAATGGAAAAAATAGATTTTTGTATCTTTATATAAATATTATATGATTTCATATCCAAAAGTTCAGAGTTTAACTTTACTGTGACATTGTAATGTTCTACAAATCCACTTTCTGGTCATTATTCAATGTTGTAACCCAAGAAGGTGAGAGGGATTCTCAGTTTGGGTAAAGCGGAAAGGAGAGATATTGCCACCGTCAGTGTTGTGGGCCCAGTCAAGTTTTTTATTGATTTGACTGCTAGGAGTCCACCTTCTACACTTTCTTTCCCTGGATAAAAACTATGACAGGAGGCCTCCTGTTCCTCTGGAGGTTGCCTGGTAGCCTGCCAAAAGCACATTGGTTTTGCTGAGCTTCAGGTGATTGCTGTAACACCATGTGATAGTGGTCTCTATCGATCCTCTGTACTCATCCGTAAAAACGGTCTAGAAATGAAGACAGTATGTTTCTCACTGGAATCATGCATGTCAGTGTATTGATAAAATGTCAATATATTGATAGCTTCCATTTTGCCACAAAATGCACTTAATATCTTTTATTGAATTCCTTTAGTTTCCACTACATACAGTATAATAAATGAGTCTGGACAGACAAGAATGTAAACTGAAACTTAACTGTTTGGTGCAGGCCTAAAACTGTGAGTTGGTAATTCTAGTTTGTTTTTGTCTTCCTTGTTTTTAGGTGGGGGGCGTAACCCTGTCACGCCTCGATTCTTGCGTCACTTCAACATGATCACCATTAATGACTTTGATGAGAAGACCATGTATACAATCTTCTCCAGAATCACACATTGGCATTTTACCATACGGTAAAATTAACAATCATGTTTCTGACACTGATTTTATTAAAATTTACCAAGAATATGTGCATGTGCAAATAATCGTACCCTGTATAAACAGTATATTCCACTTAATAATTTCATACTGCAGAAGGTTCTTTTTGATCAACATCTTACAATTTTCAGTGCAGTAACTAAGTCACTTTTAGCAATAGAATAAATTGTAAATAATCACAAACCAAATGCAGCTGAGGCAGCAAGGGCTTTAATATTGTAAGAATCAGGAGAGTAAATACCAGTTGCCATCCAATTATTCTATACATTAGTTTCTGTGTTAATTATTTAAGGATTATAGGTGGCCCTTTTCCTCCTCTTCTTGCTCTGCTATATTGTTTACCTGAGAGACCACAAGTCCTAAAGCAATCACATCTTTTGCACAGATTTGAAATCTCCCCTAGCACTTATCCAGGTAGATAAGACACCTGCATTTTAAAAAGATACGTGTTTTGAACTTGTTTTTGCTTTTTGAAAATAATGATATTGATTAAAAAAAGATTCTTGATAATATAATAATATAAATAAGCTCAGTGTTAAGTTAAAGCAACAATTACAGATTAATTTTTCTAACCAAACTTTAGGAAACTATCAGGACAGGATCTGAACAATGAATTAATTTGATTTGCAGGTTTTCATTCCCCAAGCCGATTGCTGCTCTGACCTCTCAGATCGTCCATAGCACTTTGTCAGTTTACCAAGAGGCCACCAAGAACCTTCTACCAACCCCCACAAAGTCCCATTACTTGTTCAATTTGCGTGATGTCTCCCGGGTTATCCAGGGCATCTGCCTGTCGCGGCCAGAGACTGCAGAGGAACAATCTGTCATCAAACGGCTCTGGGTGCATGAGGTAATGTGGTACATAACAAACATCATGAGGTACATGAAAGCAGCATAACTAAAGTAACCTAAAATACAGCTTTGGAAAGTGTAAATAGATTATAATGTAGCTACAGTCAAGCTATTACCTGCCTCCTATTTGAACTGACAGATAATTTGGTCGCCCTGACTGAGATCTTTCTATATCTGTCTCTCTGCATTTGTTTGTTTGTTTCTTTTCCTTGTTAATCCTTAGGTCCTGAGGGTATACTATGATCGATTGGTCCACGACACAGATCGATCCTGGCTTATAAACCATCTACAGGTCGTGTGTCAGAATCACATGAAGGAGAACTTCCATCAGCTCTTCCAGCATTTGGACCAGGACCAAGATGGAAAGGTCACTGAGGATGACCTGCGCAGCCTCATGTTTTGTGACTTCCATGACCCCAAGGGTGAGGACCGTAACTACCGCGAAGTACACAACCTAGATCAGCTACGTCAGGTTGTGGAATCACACTTGGAAGAGTTCAACAACATCAGCAAAGCACCAATGAATCTGGTGCTCTTCCGTTTTGCCATCGAGCATGTGTGCCGTGTTTCCCGCATCCTCAAGCAGCCAAGTGGACATGCTTTGCTGGTAGGGGTTGGTGGGAGTGGGCGTCAGTCTCTCACCCGTTTGGCTGCCTACATGGCAGAGGCGGAGCTTTTCCAGGTGGAAATCTCCAAGACCTATGGAACCGCTGAATGGCATGATGACTTGAAGCAAATCATGAGGAAGTCTACAAAAGGAGAAGCTCATGGCGTCTTCCTCTTTACAGACACTCAGATCAAAATGGAGTCATTCTTGGAGGACATTGGCAACTTGCTCAACACTGGTGAGGTAAAGTGGATGGAAGAGATAAACTGACTAATGGATTCAGGTAAACAGATGGTGACACAGGGAGAATATGTGTGAAAGTGTAATAATTTTCTTATTTCTAGGTGCCTAACCTGTTTGCAGTGGACGAGAAGCAGGAAATCTGTGAGCGAATGCGTGTGCTGGACCGGCAGCGTGATCGAGACAAACAGACAGATGGCAGCGCCTTGTCCCTTTTCAACATGTTCTTAGAGCGCTGTCGCACACAGCTGCATGTGGTGTTGGCCATGAGTCCCATTGGAGATGCTTTTAGGGACCGCTTGAGACGTTTCCCTGCGCTCATTAATTGCTGTACCATTGACTGGTTTCAGGTGAGTGTATGTATGTTGCATGCGTGTTTTGGTGTGCTTTTTGTCCAATCAAAGGGTGGCTCTAGTAGTTTGCCAGTAAACAGAGAGACGTATGCAGTGTATTTTAGGCTCCATTCATTAGTAACTGATAACATTACCAGTAAAACATAGCAGAGATGTAAATAGACTGTATGCCTGGCAGCACAGCTGGAAAAAAAACTGGAAAAACAACATATTTCCTTCCTTGTTAGACCTGGCCTGAAGATGCCCTGCAGGCAGTGGCCTGCCGCTTCTTGGAGGATGTTGAGATGACAGAAGAGGCCCGAGAAGGCTGCATTGCTATGTGCAAGAACTTCCACACTTCGACCATTAATCTGTCCCACTGCTTTTTGACTGAGTTGGAGCGTCACAATTATGTCACTCCAACCTCATACCTGGAGCTGATTTCTACCTTCAAAACCTTGCTGAAGACAAAAAGAGCGTAAGATGAAGATATATTTTATTTATCCTTATTGATTTGTAATTTCTTTTAATTTTTTTTTTTTTTTTAACTTCAGGTGCTATTTGGTTCAAATTTTCTGAAATTAGAATTAGGGGCCACAAAAGACTTGATCAGTACACGTGAATCAAGGACCACAAAAATCAAAATCTAGTTTGCTTGTTTAAACATTTCCCTTTATCTCTCTGTCCTTTTCCCAGTGAGGTGATGAAGATGAAAAGTCGCTATGAGGTGGGTCTCGAAAAGCTGGAGTCAGCTGCAGACCAGGTGGCCACCATGCAAGTTGAGCTAGAGGCTCTACAGCCACAGCTCGTTGTGGCTAGCAAAAAGGTAGATGACATGATGGTGGAGATTGAACATGAATCTGTGGAGATGGCTAAAACAGAGAAGGTGGTGAAAATGGATGAAACTGTGGCCAACGAACAAGCCATGGCTGCCAAGGCCATCAAGGATGAATGTGATGCTGACCTGGCTGAAGCCATGCCTATCCTGGAGTCAGCCCTGGCTGCGTTGAATACGCTCACCACTCAGGTAAAAACAGCAATATGTTTTTTCTTCCTAATATGGCTCAAAGGCCAGGTGTAATGTGTAATATAATAGTGATTCATGGTTCTATCTACAGGATATCACAGTGGTTAAGTCCATGAAAAGCCCACCCCCAGCAGTCAAGCTAGTTATGGAGGCCATTTGCATTCTCAAAGGTATCAAGCCAGATCGTGTGCCGGACCCCTCAGGCTCTGGTAAAAAAGTGGAAGACTTTTGGGGCCCAGCCAAAAAGCTTCTGGGAGACTTAAGGTTTCTGCAGAGCCTCCATGAGTATGACAAAGACAACATTCCACCACATCTCATGGCCATCATCCGCACTAAGTACATAACCAACCCTGATTTTGTACCAGAAAAAATTAGAACTGCATCCACAGCAGCTGAGGGCATGTGTAAGTGGGTTTGTGCCATGGACAAGTATGACAAGTAAGTAATGTTCTCCTCTTGTGTTCTTAGTTATGAAAACTAATGCATATGCACAAAGCTTGGGCAAGCTTTTCATCCGTCTTAGTGATTAACATGAAGCTTAGTTAGTTTCAAAGGAGTAATAAGTTTCCTGCTGTATACCATGAATATGCCAGGTCCCATGTGATTCCTCTGAGAGGCCAAATCTAAGATATGAATCATTTAAAAGGAAATGTTAACATCATTATTGTTGTGAAAGTCTTAAATGGTACTTTTATTTATTGATGCAAAGTTTGCCATAGGTTTTGGCTGACAAAATAAAATGTTCCTGCCTATAGTTAAGGTCTTACAGTTTTACAAAAACAGTATCCAGTTTCAGTGTAAGCATGACATCCAGTGACTCTTCCTGTAAACAGTCAATCGGTACAAGCCTTCATCTAAAAACTATAAGATGAGATACATATCATCATACTACATATGCTATCATCTCCTGTGTTTCAAAAGCAGTCAAGTAGTAATCATGTGTATATTAATACATATTGCCAAAAGTATTCACTCACCCGTCCAAATCATTGAATTCAGGTGTTCCAATCACTTCCATGGCCACAGATGTATAAAATCAAGCACCTAGGCATGCAGACTGCTTCTACAAACATTTGTGAAAGAATGGGTCGCTCTCAGGAGCTCAGTGAATTCCAGCGTGGTACCGTGATAGGATGCCACTTGTGCAATAAGTCCAGTCGTGAAATTTCCTCGCTACAAATAAGATAAGATAAGATAGGATAGATTTTAATAATCCCACACTGGGGAAATTCACATGTTATAGCAGCACAAGGGTCGGAAAAGAAAAATTGAGATAGATTAGAAAAGAATAAAAATTAAAAATAGAGATAAATAAAGTACAACAAAAAATGCTAGAAGTGCTAAAACTGCAGAAGTCAGTAAAAAACACAATACAAGAGTAATTGTAATATGTTAAATTGTAATTGTACTATATACACTGAGATACACTAAGACACGCCACAGAGATTTTTTATATGTACATAAAGTGTTATATGAATGATAATATATACACATATGTATTTTTTTAGCAGGTATTTATCCTATGTGTGTATTGTACAGTCGGTACTGCGGTAACGCTCTGTGCACAGTGGCTGTAACAGCCTACAGCTGAAGGAGCTGAGCAAGGCCTCTACAGTCTCATGCAGGGAGTGAGAGGTGTTGTCCATAATGGACATTAGTCCATAATGGACATGAGGGTGAGGTGGAATGATCACCTATCGCCCTGGTGATCATTCCACAGTTGACTGTTAGTGGTATTATAACAAAGTGGAAGCGATTGGGAACGACAGCAACCCTGCCACGAAGTGGTAGGCCACGTAAAATCACAAAGCGGGGTCAGCGGATGCTGAGGCGCATAGTGCGCAGAGGTCGCCAACTTTCTGCAGAGTCAATAGTAACAGACCTCCAAACTTCATGTGGCCTTCAGATTAGCTCAAAAACAGTGCGTAGAGAGCTTCATGGAATGGGTTTCCATGGCCGAGCAGCTGCATCCAAGCCCTACATCACCAAGAGCAATGCAAGCGCTGCCACTGGACTCTAGAGCAGTGGAGATGTGTTCTCTGGAGTGATGAATCACGCTTCTCCGTCTGGCAATCCGATGGACGAGTCTGGGTTTGGGGGTTGCCAGGAGAACAGTACTTGTCTGACTGCATTGTGCCAAGTGTAAAGTTTGGTGGAGGGGGGATTATGGTGTTGGGTTGTTTTTCAGGAGTTGGGCTCGGCCCCTAAGTTCCAGTGAAAGGAACTCTTAATGCTTCAGCATACCAAGACATTTTGGACAATTTCATGCTCCCAACTTTGTGGGAACAGTTTGGGGATGGCCTCTTCCTGTTCCAACATGACTGCACACCAGTGCACAAAGTAAGGTCCATAAAGACATGGATGAGCAAGTTTGGTGTGGAAGAACATGACTATCCTGACCTCAACCTGATAGAACACCTTTGGGATGAGTTAGAGCAGAGACTGCGAGCCAGGCCTTCTTATCCAACATCAGTGTCTGACCTCACAAATGTGCTTCTGGAAGAATGGTCAAAAATTCCCATAAATACACTCCTAAACCTTGTGGAAAGCCTTCTCAGAAGAGTTGAAGCTGTTATAGCTGCAAAGGGTGGGCCGACATCATATTAAACCCTATGGATTAAGAATGGGATGTCACTCAAGTTCATATGTGTGTGAAGGTAGACGGGCGATTACTTTTGGCAATATAGTGTAGATAAACTAATCTATTTTATTCAGTGTTTTCACAATGCTATCGCCATTATCACACTCACCTTTGCGATTCATAAATATCTAGTAAATCCAACATATTCAGAAATCTCTTCTGATTTCTCTGCTCGGATCTGCATTCTTAAGTATTGTACTGTATTGTATTGTATTGTATATGTAGACTTGTGAAGTTAAAATATATATTATTCAGAGTGGCCAAGGTGGTAGCTCCAAAGAAGGAGAAGCTGGCACAGGCTGAAGGGAAACTACGGGTGGCCATGGAGGGCTTGTCGAAAAAGCAGGCTGCCCTAAAAGAAGTCCAGGACAAACTTGCAAAGCTTCAGGAGACTCTGGATGCCAATAAAAGCAAGAAAGCTGACCTAGAGAATCAGGTTTGCTATCTCTGTTAGAGAAACTGTTACATTTTAACAGTTGCCATTATTTGAGATATTAAAAAAGTAACTTTTTTTTATCTTTCTTTATTTATCTGATTACTGGAAGTGATCAAATCCGTTGTAAATATGTGATATCGACAACAGATTTGATCACTTCAAGTCAGGAAAATTTTATCAAAAGCGAGATACTGAATTATATGTTTTTCACTTTCCTCTTCTAATGACGTCCTCCAGGTCGATCTGTGCAGTAAGAAGCTGGAGCGAGCTGAGCAACTCATCGGAGGCTTGGGTGGGGAGAAGACACGCTGGACTAAAATGGCCTTACAACTTGGAAACCTCTACAATAACCTGACTGGGGACATCCTCATCTCAGCGGGCATAGTGGCTTACCTGGGAGCATTCACCTCCAGCTACAGACAGGTGCAGACCATAGACTGTATTTAAAAGACTGACGTATCTGCAGTGATGACATGCACTGGTTTGTAGAATACCGTTTTACAACCTGAGTTGGTTGTTGTGGTTCTTTTCATCTTGATTGTTTTGAAACCCTACATGACCATACTTAGACACAGGCTGGGGCAGCCATCTGCCTCGGTTGGTTGGTGGTGAGAAAGAGAAAAACTTTAAATTTTAAAGAGAAAAATAAATAAGAGAATTAAAATTTTACGATGGGACTCTATGTGTATTGACTCATTTTTGTACCTTAAGTCACCATTTAAGGGATGGCAGTTTTTGACAATTAAGCGTTAGCTTCATTTTTAAGCCCCCCACGGTTACAATTTGGTACAGACAGCTGAGGAAGCAGATAGTACATAGATAAGATTTTGATAGTATCTACATAGTATTAGGAGATGAGATAACATTTGGAGTTAGCATTTCCATTTACTGTGAGGCTAATGATTTGTTTCTGTTCTTAGCTATTGAAAGCCAAATGCTTGAGAGCAGTTTAATGAAAAGTAATTACTTCAGAGGTACCAGCACCCAGCTGAGCTTCACATGCCTCCAAGACCAAACTAGTATTTAATGACAGTCATCTTTTTTAACTAGGTTGCCAAAAATCTTTTTAATGTCAGAAACTTAAAAAGAAAACAGTGTACTTAGATTATATGGTACATATGTAACTCTCAAATTTGTACATTTTTGTGTTCAGGTAAAATGTTAACTGGCAGGTGCTCCTATTTGCTTGCAGGTTCATGTGTTTGTTTCTGTGCATGTAGGAAAGTAAAAATAAAGCCATCACCAGTAATATGCTGCTTTCCAGGATCAGACACAGGAGTGGATGAATCTTTGTAAGAGCAGAGAGATCCCATGCTCCCCCAACATGTCTCTAATGAACTCGCTGGGTGATCCAGTAAAGATTCGTGCATGGACCATCGCTGGCCTACCATCAGACAGCTTCTCCATAGATAACGGGATCATAATCTCGTGAGTACTGAAGTCACACTTTAAAAGGCACAAATATTACCAGAATTTTTAGCATTATATTTATTATGATTTAAATGCGCTAAATGCACTAACTCTCATGAATTGTTTGGAGAAAGTTCTTGACAGGATTTTCACAGTGTCTCAGTGGCAACAACAGAAACAAAAAATATAACTTGAAACAGACATTTCACCAAAACAGTGGCGGTGTAGTACACCTGCAGATTGTTGCTGAGATAGGGACAGGGGTCTTTTATTACTCTGTAGGAATGTGTTACAGTGTTTAAATGCAGTGCAACTGTATATGTGGCTTAACAAAGGATCAGGATTAGATCAGTCAGTTGGTCCTAATGAAAAAGGAGGCTACCACATATTGTCTGGTACATCCTTAAGGTGCACTAAAAAATAGCATTGTTTGTGGAAACGAAGAAGCAACATTGTGCTGTAATCACAGTACTACTGCCACTGGGGTGCTATCCAGCTGTGAGCTGTCTCACTGTGTTCAGTGAATCTTCACCTTTCAGCTGCTCTTTGCATCTCACTTGTTGTTCTCCAGTATTCCCCCTAACCCCCTATGTCTCACGGTTAAAAAGATCTTTCAGTCTGACAAGGTAGCATCATTTGATCACACACCACTGTGTGTGTGTGTGTGTGTGTGTGTGTGTGTGTACATCTGTATATATGTAGTAATGCCAGGCGGTGGCCTCTGATGATCGATCCCCAAGGCCAGGCCAACAAGTGGGTGAAAAATATGGAGAAGGCCAGTAACCTGCATGTTATTAAACTGAGTGATGCTGACTTTGTACGCACTCTGGAGAATTGCATCCAGTTTGGCACACCAGGTAAGCATAAGAATTCTTCTAGTTTGATGCTTCTGCTGTTGCTGCCTCAACCACATTGTTGCACTCCCTGTTACTGCCTGCTGAGGTCTCTCTTTACCACAGAAACGAATTACTGCTGCGCAAAGAATGCAGCTCTCCTTTGTTCTCTGTTCTGCAGTGGGAGAATTGAAATAAGCAATATTTCTGAGTGAGGCGTTCCTAAGTGAGACTTATTCAGGCCTAATGTACCATTAGTATGTCAAACTACTACAGATCACACAAAAGCTCAGGAGAAAGCAGTTATATGTTCTGCATTTACTTTTTCTCCTGGCCAGTATTAGGGTCAAGTTGAAATGTGTAGGCAGATGTGACAACGTTTTCGCATAATTTTCTGTGTCTCTGTGTCTGGTTTTACTCATCTCTGTAGCCCTGAAGTGGAAAAGCATTCAGTCCCCAGTGCTGCTGTGACCTTTTGGGCTACAAACTGGTTTTAGAATATAGCCCGCCATATCTCATAGCAAAGTAAACAACATAAAAAGAAGTTGTGGTAAAATGCTTGGATTTTTGTCTTCTCATATTATTTTGAAGAGGGCATGAGGGGCAACATCAAGAAATATTTAAGACTCAGAAACAGAGAAAGCTGCACCACCATTAAAAAGATATCTAAATAATGAGCTGACCCAGCCAGCCACTGGGTCTTACTGGAAAACTGCAAGGCTAACAGCTCAGACAGTAGCTCGTCCTTGTATGGTGCAAAAGAGTCCTCTGAGGGTTACAGTTTCATCCTTGATAGCCTGTTTTCTTATTTCACAGTTTTACAGTTTCTTGTTGTTTGCATCGCAGCCTATAATCCTGATGATGCACCATTACTCTTTCTTTTAGCATGGTAAGGCTGGTGCTTTCCCGGCAAATCTCTTAGGCTAGGTATATGTTTATTAATTTTAAAAAGTGCTTTTTAATTTGCTAGCATATATGAAATATTTATGCCTGCACTGGGACAAAATGGTTGGAAAGGGTTGCTCTGCTTTGGTTGACTATCTTGTGAGAGAAAGTTCATCAGCTATCTCTCTGTCTGAAAGCTGAATAAAAACTTAGTTACCACCTAAAGGCAAAATGTCAATTATAGATGGGCTGATGTTCGTAACATGAGAACAGCATTATCATACTTAATGTGAAATCACATTAATAATGATATCATGGGAGTAAGGCAATTGGATTTTTATGTGCTTCACTGATTTCTTGATATTACACATGTATGCAACTGCAATGGAAGTTCACGGTTGAGTACTAATCACAGAAAGCTGAAAGAGAGTTTGAGTTTAACTTTAATTCATCATGCAACTTATAATATATAGTTTGTGCCAGCCAGGGATGCATCAGTACAACTAATACAAGTCTCTGTATGGAGTATAAACTTTCGTTGTTGGGAAGGGTCTCCCACTGCTCCTGTAATATGATTTTAAAGATTTTTAAATTGAAAGAACATTTTCAAGCAAGATGCAGAGTGCTTTCCAGAGGCAGGAACACGGCCACAATGACATGAAGTGAGAGGCCTGTATGAAATAAATGCACCATGAAATAAGTAAAATGACAAGCCATGATACAATGCAGTACAGTGCATTTAAATCAAAACAACAGAATAAAGCTAATATGTCAGAGAGATATGTAAGATGAAACATCACAGCAATGAAGTTATAATGGTAAAAAAAGTTCTATTATGTATTTAAATTGGACAAAGAATTAAATATTAAATACAAAGACTGTATTAAAGACCATATACAGTATATATTTTTAACCTTTGACATTAAGAATCTCTTTTGTAAGAGTGTCCTTGCCTCTCAGTAGCCACTTGGCAACCCCCCAGGGTATTTTAAAGCCCCTATCTAAATAAACAGGGAGAGAGCTATAAATGTAATTTCAGTGGTCACGGGCACATAAAAACCATTTCAAAAGTTTGGTGTCTTTGCCCCAAAATAAGGTTTAAGAAGCTTTTTTGTTGATTGTCTCTTTGGGGGCAGGTTCAGGACAGCTGCTATATTTGCCATTAGAGAATTCTCCCATGCATCGCTATCTAACATTTTTTGTGTGTCATAATGCCTCTGGTATTATTTAACTGTAATTAAGGTTAAGATTAAAGTGTTGTGGGTAAAACACTTTGTCCTGGCTGCAGAATTTAGAAATGTTGTGAAGCGACTCAGCTGTTGAGACAGTAGTGTTAGTTACCCCTAGACAGTTTGACAGCTTAGTATATTTATAAAGACATCTTTCTCCTGAAATAAGTAAGGTGATGATTAAAAAATAAAAACCGTTGAACATTTTCTTTCAGTGCTGCTGGAGAATGTCGGTGAGGAGCTGGACCCCATCCTGGAGCCTTTGCTGCTTCGACAGACCTTTAAACAGGGCGGTGCAATGTGTATCCGTCTGGGAGACTCTACAATCGAATATGTTCCTGACTTTCGCTTTTACATCACTACCAAACTACGCAACCCTCACTACCTGCCTGAGACATCAGTCAAGGTACTGTAGAGAAATACTGCCTTGGGCATAGTACTGAAACCTTTTTTAATGTATTGAAATCAGATGTTGTATTTGGAAAGTATCAATACTTTGATCAGAGCAGTGCAGGTTTGCAACAGTTTCATTACTGTGTTTTGTTATAATGGCCTTCCAACAATTTCACTGGTTAGCCTGCTAGATCAAGCATTTAAGCAACTAGAATGAACTTGAATGCATATCATCCCCTGTGATTAGCTTTATTGTTTTCATTCTACATTGTAGAGACACATAGAGCTATTCATGTCCCGCTGCAAGTTCTGTCCAACATACTCCAACACACAGACGTGAACCTGAAGATTTTTAGTTATAAAAGCGTAACATAGCATTTATAGTAACTACATACACCAGTGCTGTTTACAGCAGGTTTCAGTGTTGTTGTAATGAGCTTACCACAACAGAATCTTAGCCAACAAAGAAGGGAATAATACAATCAAAGCACTCACATGAACCAACTGAGTCATCCCCAGTCCTCTGCCTTTAAAATATCATTTTCATCAATACTAACAGTAACAAACAGCATAATTTAGAACTGGGGGTTTGATTATTTTATTTTAACTTTTCATTTGATAGCAGATTGTAATCCCTTTTTTGTACTAATAGATGAGCCGCACTTTTCTTCTTTGGCTTTTAGTTATTGATACCACCCAAATGACATTTTTATCTCAGTAACACAGTCAATCACTGTTCACTGATATCACCTATATCACCTTCCCAATGGAACACAGCCCCCATCCACCCTGAAAAAAAAGGATTCCAAGAAAAGGAGCATTAAAGGAAAATTGCATTACTGAGAGGCAAGGGGTTGGAAAGCATTACAGAAGATCACATTTCAAGCATCTATTTGCAGGGGCTCGGCTCTTTATGGGCAGCTATTAGATTGATTCAACTCATTTTTCACAACTGGCTCAATTCTTCTCTTTTTTTTCCCGTTTTGCTTAAATCTTTTTTTTTTTTTGTCTTCAGTACAGTACACTATGAGGCTTCTGTTATTCCCATTAAACCCTATTTGAAATGCAATAGCTCCAAATACAAGAGGGTAAGCATCTAGGAAAAAAGCCCTTAAAGAGCACAAGGGACGAGGCGAAGCAAAGAAGGAGGGTGTATGTGTGAAAAGGACAAACTGGAGATTTATATGGGCTCTGAGTCTTTACCACCAGCTGAGTGGGTCTCACAGCATCAATAGAAATGGAATTAAGCCCCGGAGAAGTGCACTCGTTTATTAGGGCAGAGAGTAGATAGCATATATAGGCTTTTAACCTCCGGGTAAGTGCAACGCAGGATGACTACGCCTGTGGTAAAAGACACTCCTTCACTTTGAGCTGCAACACCTTTTCACAGAAAAGGAAAAAAAAAGTAAATGCATCCTACCTGTACTTTGCCACGGCTGAAGCAGTTATTGAAATTGATTGGGTAGGAGGTTTAGTCACGAGCAGCTCTGAAGCCAAGACGATCAACACTGAAGTACTTCACTTTAATGACTGAGAACAAGCCTAGGCCTAAACAACCCCTCCCTCACAAAGATACACACATACATTACTTATTCTTCCATGATTATGTTTCCATAGTGTATATGAAGTGGATATTCTGTGTGGTGTAGGTGACTCTGCTAAACTTCATGATCACTCCAGAGGGTATTCAAGACCAGCTACTGGGCATAGTGGTAGCCCAGGAGAGGCCTGACCTGGAAGAAGAGAAACAGGCTCTCATTCTACAGGGAGCAGAGAACAAAAGGTGCAGAAGCATATATAAGACCAAGGTCAAATCAGTTCAGCTAATTAAATAAAATCTCTGCTTCCCTAAAGTGAAAAATGTAGACTGTTAATTCAAGATTGCATTTTTTGTCAGACAACTGCAGGAGATTGAGGACAAAATCTTGGAGGTACTGTCCACCTCTAAGGGCAACATCCTGGAGGATGAGACTGCTGTTGAGATCCTCTCTGCTTCCAAGGTGCTTGCCAATGAAATCTCAGAGAAACAGGCCATGGCCGAGGTGACAGAGAAGAAAATTGATGAGACCCGCATGGGCTACACACCCATTGCCGTGCATTCTGCCATCTTGTTCTTCTCTATTGCTGACCTGGCTAACATTGAACCAATGTACCAATACTCTCTCACCTGGTTTATTAACCTTTTCGTCAGCTCCATTGAGAGCTCAGACAAGAGTGATGACTTGAAGCAGAGGTAAGCAGGCCTGACTAATGTACTAGCAAAATACGAGTTCTTACAAGTCACTTTGCAGGTCACCAAAACAGTGCTTTAAGGTCTCTCCTCTCTAAACCATTAAAAAAACAAAATGTAATAGTAGTGATAGTGCATTAGTATTTTTTTTGTATTTGCGCACCACTTAACAAAACTTAAACGTTGGCATATGTCTCTTTTTCAGACTACAAATCCTGAGAGACCACTTTACCTACACACTGTATTTGAATGTGTGTCGCTCACTGTTTGAGAAGGATAAACTACTCTTTTCCTTCTGCCTCAGTGTCAGCCTGCTCATGCACAACAAGCTGGTAGGAATTTATACACATGCATATATTTCATAATGGAGAACACATCCATATTGTTTTTTTGATTTGTTAATAAGTGATTAGCTAATCAAACAAGCTCCTTAGTGTCAGTTTTCAGTGTCGGTCTTCTTAAGGATTGCTTTAGATTATCGGTATCTTCTATTTTCAGTTTGCATAAACTACTTATCCAAAGATAATCCCCCAAATTGTCAAGCATTAATCGACTTAATCACAAATTCTGGTCATTCTGCTGCTGTGTTAACACTGCATGTCACTAATTAATATTTTAGGTGGATGAGGGGGAGTGGCGCTTCCTTCTAACAGGTGGTGTGGGCCTGGACAACCCCTACTCAAATCCCTGCACCTGGCTTCCTAAAAAGTCTTGGGATGAGATATGCCGCTTGGATGAGATGGAATGTTTCAAAGGCCTGCGTCAGGACCTGGCTCACCGCAGAAATGAGTGGAAACAGGTCTACGACAGCCCAGTGAGTTTCATCAATCTGACTGCTTTGGCTGGATGGAGCTCTTTCTGTGGTTATTTCTGTGGTTATTTTCACAATATTCAAAAAATTTGAATATTGTGAAACTTTTTTGTTCTTGATTTAATTCAAAAAAGTAAACTTGTAAAATATTTCAATTTTTTTTTTTTTTAAATTTTGATGATTATGGCTTATAGCTCATTAAAATCATAATTCCAGTATGTCAGATTATAGAATATTTAATTTTTAGTTTGAGTACATTACTAAATAAACATTATAAATGATCATGGGGATGACTGCTGACTCAAGAACTTGGGAGAGCCTCACAAGGAGTGGACTGAGGCTGGTGTCAGTGCATCAAGAGCCTCCACGCACAGATCTCTTCAGGAAAGGAGCTACAGCTGTCACATTCCTAATATTAGGAACCAGAGATAACTTCAGAAGTGTCTTACCTGGGCTAAGGAGAAAAAGAATTGGACTGTTGCTCAGTGGTCTAAAGTCCTCTTTTAATATGAAAGTAAACTTTGCATTTCATTGGGAAATCAAGGTCCTCAAGTTTGGAGGAAGAGTGGAGAGGCACAGAATTCAGGTGTTTGAAGTCCGGTATGAAGCTGTCCAGTGTGGGGTGCCATGTTCAATTCAATTCAATTTTATTTATATAGTGCCAAATCACAACAACAGTCGCCTCAAGGCGCTTTATATTTTAGGGTAAAGACCCTACAATATTAGACAGGAAACCCCAGCAATCAGACGACCCCCTATGAGCAAGCACTTGGCAACAGTGGGAAGGAAAAACTCCCTTTTAACAGGAAGAATCCTCCGGCAGAACCAGGCTCAGGGAGGGGCAGCCATCTGCCGTGACCGGTTGGAGATGAGGAGAAACAGAAGGGAGCAGAGGGAGACAGGACAAAAAAGGCACACCTATGGGAGAGAGACAGGGTTAATAATAGCTAATGATTAAATGCAAATGGTGTATAAACACATGGAGAGTGAAAGAAAGTGAGGAAGAGGAAGTGCTCAGTGCATCATGGGAATCCCCCAGCAGCCTAAGCCTATTGCAGCTTAACTAAGGGATGGTTCAGGGTCACCTGAACTAGAT